>SNQJ01S0066474.1:76889-107266 GCA_010110895.2 Picea sitchensis
CCTTAAATGCATTCTCCAATGATTTGGGTTCCCAAAGGTGAACCTCATGTTGAATGTTATCCTTTAAAGTTCCTATGAATACATCAATCAAGTGCTCATCTGGAATATATGTTACCTTTATATTCAATCTTTGGAAGTTCTAATTGTGCTCGGTAACTAAACCCTTTTGCTTTAGATTTATCAATTGGCTAAAAAAGTTATTGCTCCTTGTATCCTCATAGTGTGCTATCATTTCTTCTATGAAAATTGTCCAAGTGACAAGTGATTTGCGAGAAAAAAGCCATCGATACCATACAAATTGATTGGGTTCTAAATATAAAGAAACAATTCATACCTTTTGTGTATGTGGTACATTATGTAGATCAAATAATTGCTCCATCTGAAGTATCCATGTGATTGGGTCCTTTCCATCAAACTTCCTCATATCGATCTTAGGAACGTGGTTTGTCTTCAACCCAAAGTTGGAGTTTCTCCATTCTTGATTCATCTTCCTTGTGTCCTCATCATGAATTTCATGGGATGCATTTTCACTTTCAAGTGTCTTCTCTGTTACAAAATTTTTCGATACTGCCATGATCTCCTTTTTTAAACCATCCATCTTTGCCTCCAACTTAGCTTCCATCTCTTGTAGTTCATCTTTTGCTACTATCGTCTTTTGTAAATCATTTATGTCCCTATGTATTTTTTCATGTTCATCAAGAGTCCAAGTAGGATTGTCTAGAGGCTTATTTGGTGTAGAATTTCCCTTTTTGTGTGGCATGTTGGCCAAGTATCACTTTTGAACCTTGATTTTGAGGTGGTTCTTCTAGACAATCTTTCTTCTGTTGTATCTCCCAAGTTTTAGCCCTTCTGGGTATGAAACTTTCTTTTATGTAGTTCTATGATATTTCTTCTCTACAATGTCATAGGTATGATCAAAATTGGATGTGCCAAGTGGAATTTAGGGTAACTTCCACACAACTTGTTGATTTTTGGCCTTTTCAGGAGATATCACTTGTATAGAATTCCCCAAACAAAATAATTTATATAAAATTATGAAACTCATAGTAGAAATACTATAGACTATCCACTATGCAATGAAATCAGTCTCACTCAATTTGGATACTCTAGGAAGAAGTTATGATTGTTTTACCTAGAACACCTTCTTGAGACTAGTCAATTGGACTAGTCAGATACCCTATCTTCCACAGGGTGTATCTACAAATGTAAGATGACCCAGAAGCTGAAATTTTTACCACAGATACCTTACTAATTTCTGTGAATATTCTCTAGAGTTCAAGGTCTGAAACATTACAGAAATTTTTTTATAGCGAAAATTCCACAATGACTCAGTAAAGGATGATTCCAGAAACCTATATTGCAAAGGTTATATCTCTGAAAGTGTAAGACCTCAGGAGCTGAAATTTTAACCCAGCGTACCTTGATCCGTCTACTAAATATCCTCCAAGACGTTCCTTCTAAAACATTGTAGAAAAAAGTTATAGCGAAAATGCCAAGGTGTCTCAAATGTAGCAGCAAAACCCCAAGACCTTGAGCTCTGATACCATATGTTAAGAACCAAATATCAATATAGCATAGAAAAACCTCAGAATAAGTACTCAACGTCTTGAAAAAGAGATAATTTTAGATAATAATCCTATTCAAGGGGGAAACCTCCTTTTACCCCACATAAATGTTCATGTACAAGTTGATTCCAAATGAAAATGTCTCCTTCGTATATATAGGAGACTAGGAGGTATAATTACAACTAATGGAATAAAGCCGGCATAAATAAAATAGCATTACTATTGTAATATGCCCCAATTAAGGGGTAATGAGCCAATATTAGGGCTTAACAATTTGTCTTATTAAGTAAAAGGTTTTGAGTTCAAGTCTCTCTTTTTGTTACTTTTTTTGAAAAAGTTCATGCTCAAATTGTAAAGTGTATTTCACTTCAAGTATAAAAGTGAATCACTATAAGTAGCTTTAATATTTTATTTTAGAGTTATTCATTTTGCATTCAGATTTTCTTTTATAAAGTAACTTCATTGTAAAAGTGATCCCGACTTCTTTTTATAAAAGTGGGTCACTTCATAAAGCAAATTACACCACCATGTGGTCATTTGGTTACCATTTATGCCTTATTTTTAAAAGGGCATAATTTTCACATCCGAAGTCTGTTTTTAGTGTTGTTTTTTTTTAAATCGCCTAATTTTTTTATCTATTTCCATCCAGATCATCATTTCAGTATTTAAATCCATATTATCTACATATTTAATATGGCTTCTTCTAGTAATCTTTTTCTTACCAACACCAACTACTTCCAATGGAAATCTCATATGGAGAATTTATTAAGAAGTAAAGGCTTGTACCAGATTACCTTGGGAAAGGAAAAATAACCCATTGATGCTAATAAGAAAGTCAAATGGGCTAAGAGGAGTGATGAAGCATGTGGAATAATCAAAATGTCCATCTCTACCGATTTAAGGTTCCACCTTAAAGAAACTGATGCCCCAATGAAGCTTCCGAAAATATTGAATCTGTGTTTGGTAAACTCAATCTTATTCGAGAACAATAGTTAGAAAATAAAGTAATGACTTTAATTCCAAGTGATTTTTCTTGCATTGGAGACTATCTATCTAAGTTTAAAACACTCATAATTTTATGTGAATAATGTGAGATAAAGATGGAGGAATAGCATTTCATCTATCTTATTCTTTCTAAGCTAGGTAGTGCATTGTCTGTGTTTGTATCTACCTTTTATGCCATGAGAGAGGATCTAGGGAAATATTATCAAAAACCCACTCTTGATTCCTTTTGTGATTCTTTGATTAGAGAGGAAGATAAGCTTGTACAACTTGGAGTGATCAGCACTACAGGTACCTTCAACAAAGCCTTAGTCACCCAACAAAAATATAAACCCAAGAATCCCAAGAATCAATGTCCTCACTACAACAAAAAGCAACATAAGGGTCCCAAACCCACTCGAGTCTCAAACAACTTCAACTCCTAATGGTGACAAATGAGAAAAATATAAAAATAAGAATACTGGCAGACATTACAACTTTTGTGATAAAAATGGTCATGATGAATCCAAATGTTTCAAGAAGATGATAGCTTTAGAAGAAGCGTTGAAGAAGCACAACATCAATATTGATTCTACTTCTTCTTCTTCTTCTCATGAACATACACTTTATGCTTATGGTTTCTCCTTCAATACAACTTATACTTCTTCTTATGACGAGTGGCTTATTGATTCTGGAGCATCTTATCATATGGATAAGGATAAAAGCCATATTTTATGCTCTAAATGAATGTAACGCCAAGAAAATATTTGTTGGTGATGACAGATCTCTTAGTGTTGTGGGATATGGGTCACTTCATAATGGACCCAAGGTGACATAAATAAAATAACATTACTAATGTAATATACCCCAATTAAGGGGTAATGTGCCACTATTTAAGGCTTAACATGCCCCTTCGCTTCAAACAAGTGTTGTCTACAATTCTTGAGTAATTCTAGATGCTTCTATGTAAAAGACTCATCTTCCCAAGTGGAATCTTCAGCAGGTAGTTTCCTCCACTTAATGAGATACTCTGAAATGGATCTATTCCTCAGCTGACAAATTCTTGTGTTAGTGATAGCTTCAGGCTCCAATATGATTTTTCCTTCCTCGTCAAGTTCTGGAAATATAGTTTGAACTGGGATCTTGTCACCTATAACCTTCTTTAAGCATGAAACATGGAAAATTGGGTGTACTCGTGAAGATGCAGGAAACTCCAATTTGTATGCCATAGTACCAATATTTTCAACACCTTATAAGGGCCATAGTATGGTGATCGTTATCATCCTTCTTGGATATCTGTAAAGGGATATTTATGGTTGTAGTCTTACTTAATGCCTGTTCCGGAAAGCAGAGCTCACTCGATGATGATTTTCTTGTTGTTCTAAATGATAGCTGATTTTGTGCCATGGTTAAGTTTTCCTTTAATATTTGGAGAACTTGTTGTTGATACTCGATGTGATGTTACTTCTTGAAACTTAGATTTTTTATTTTTAGAGAAGAAGTAGTGGAAGGGGTGGTATCCATAGAGTTTTAATAAATGGTGTCATTTTGTTAAATTGTGAAGGAAGTGTTATACCACCATTACGCCCAGGGTAGCTCATTTGAACCATTGTGTTTGTTTATCAAAAAACAAAGCAACGAAGGTAACCTTCAAGACATTTGTTCACTATCTCAATTTTTTTCCATTAGATTGGGGATGATAGGATGAGCTACTATCTCGGTTTTTCCATTAGATTGAGGATGATAGGATGAGCTATGAGCCAATTGAGTACCCAAACAAGAAAATAATTATATCCAAAAATGTCCAATGAAGATGGGATCTCTGTCACTTACAATAATCTTTGGGATTCCATGTAGCTTTTGAACTATATCCATAAATGCGGTGGCAACTGTACTGGCTTTGAAGGGGTGAGAGAGTGCACAAAAGTGTGCATACTTGGTCAGTATATCAACAATCACCATGATGACACTCTTTCCTTCATACTTTGGTAAACCTGTGATCAAATCCATGGAAACCGCCTCCTAGCGCTGACTTGGGATGACTAATGGTTGTAAAAGACCTGGGGTATTAATTGTTTCCACCTTATTTTGTTGGAAAACTAAACATTCTACCACAAACCTTTGAACATCAGTTTTAAGGCCATCCCAAAAAAAATCCTTCTTGACCCTATGGTAGCTTTTCAAAAATCCTGAGTGCCCTCCTACCAGAGAGGTGTGCAATTCCAATAGTACCTTTTGTTTGATTTGGGAGTTCTTACATAAATATAAGCGATATTTGTACCATAGTGAAACATTTTTCCATGTAAATGTATCTGATGCACTGGAATCCTATTGCAACCTTTTAATGAGAGTCCACACATTTTCGTCATTCTTCCATTCATCCCTCGCTTTTATTATCCAATCAGGTTGGATGATCAAGATAACATAGAGAAAGGCCTCGACATCTTCATCATTTTTTGAGAGTGCATCTGCCACAACATTTTTCTTTCTTTTTTTATAAATGATTGCAAAATCATAACCCAATATCTTGGTCACCCTTTTTTGTTGTTCTTTTGAAGATAGTCTTTGTTCCAAGAAGTATTTAAGACTATCATGATCTGTTTTGACCTTGAAGTGCCTACCTATTAGGTAAGGGTGCCATTTCATCAATGCATGTAGTATTGTCATCATTGCCTTCTCATAAATGGGTTTGTGTAAGTCCTTTCCCTTGTTTGGTTGACTTTCAAAAGCAAGGGGTCTTCCTTCTTTCATTATAACAACACCAATGTCATTTCACGAGGCATCGCATTCCACACTAAAGGTTTTTGTGAAGTCTGGTGTGGTCAAGACAAGAGATTTGCACATCGCCTCTTTAAGTTATTCAAAATATTGATTTTCCTCTGGAGTTCATGAAAATGCATCCTTCTTAGTCAATGTCGTTAAAGGTGTTGCTATTCTTCCACGGTTCTAAACAAACTTGCAGTAGTAACCTGTAAAACCCAAAAATCCTCTAAGATTCTTCAATGTTTTTGGAATCTGTCAGTCTATCATGGCCTTAATATTGTTAGGGTATACCTTAACACATTCATGAGATATAATATAACCCAAATACTCTACCTCCTTCACCCCAAAGAAACATTTGGATGGTTTGGCATATAGTTGTTGTTCCTTTAGTAGTTGTAGCACCTTGTCAACATGTTGCACATGATCCTTCCAAGACTTGCTATAGATTAGTATATCATCAAAAAATACTAACACAATTTTTCGAAGGAAGGGCTTGAAAATGGAATTTATCAACCCTTGGAATGTGGAAGGTGTATTTGTAAGGCCAAAAGGAATGACCAAAAATTCATAATGTCCTTCATGAGTTCAGAATCTTGTTTTTGGGATATCTTCTTCCTTCATTCTAATCTAATGATACCCTGAACAAAGATCCAACTTTGTGAAAAGGATTGTTCCATGTAGTTCATCTAAAAATTCATCAATGACGGGAATGGGAAACTTATCTTTAATAGTGATCTTGTTGAGTTATCTATAATATGGACACATACACCATGATCCATCTTTCTTGAGTACCACTACCACCAGTGCATAGTAAGAAATTTGGCTAGGTCTAATAATGTCATCCTCTAACATTTCTTCAACCATACGCTCAATTTCACTCTTCTGGGCATAAGGGTATCTGTAAGGTCTGATGTTAGGAGGAACACTCCCAGGAATTAGGTGAATAGCATGATCATGATTTTGAGTGGGTGGAAGACCTTTGGGAATATCTTAAAATACTTTGGAATGCTTATCAATGATCCCTTGGAGATATAGGGGAATATATGGCTTAGATGTTTGCAAAATTAGTGAGCATAGATGTGAAATTACACTGTGATGCCCCTTTTTCAATAATTTTGCATCCCATTAGAGCTTATCACCTTACTTGGTTTCCCTGTGATACCCCTTAACTCAATATTTTTTCCTTCCAATGAAAATTTAATGAAAAGTTTTTGAAAATTAAAATCCATTGTTCCTAATGATTGTAACCATTGGATTCCTAGTACGACATCAACACCACCCATGGGTATAGAAATCATTGGACTATTCATTACATATTACCCCATAGTAAGATTGATCTTATTGCATTTTCCTGAGAAATTGATGGTTCCTCCATCTTCAATCATTACTTGAAACTTTGGCACTAGATATACAAATTAATTGAGAGCTTTGGCTAATTTATAGTGAATGAAATTATGAGTACTGCCATAATCAATTAGGACTATTAGCTTTTTATTTTTGATATATCCTTCAATCTTGAGGGTTTGAGGACTGTTAATTCCAGCCGATGCATTACATGATATCATGGGAGTCAACTCTTCAGAATGAATCTCTTCTATGTTTTCATCTTGAGATAGTTCTTGTTCTTGTTCTTCTTCCTCTTCACAATCTATGTAGAATAATTTATTCTCACCACACTTATGTCCCTTACTGTACTTGTTGTCACAATTAAAGCATAAAATTTTTGCTTTTCTTTCCTCCAATTGTTGAGGTTTCAACCTTGTAGGTTGAGGTGTTTTAGAAGAAGGAAAATTATTCTCTCGATAGATGTTAGGAGTGGTCCTTCTAGTAGCCATAGCCATATTTTTACTTTCAACATTTCTTTCCACCCTGAATGCATTCTCCAATAATTTGGGTTCCCAAAGGAGAACCTCATGTTGAATGTTATCCTTTAAAGTTCCTATGAATACATCAATTAGGTTCTCATCTGGAATATTTGTTACCTTTATATTCAATCTTTGGAAGTTCTCAATGTGATCTACAACTGAACCCTTTTGCTTGAGATTGATCAATTGGCTAAAGAAGGTATTGTTCCTTGTATCCTCATAGTGTGCTATCATTTCTTCCATGAAAATTTTCCAAGTGACGAGTGATTTGTGAGAACAAATCCATCGATACCACACAAATTGATTGGGTTCTAAATATAAAGAAGAAATTCGTACTTTTTTTGTATGTGGGACATCATGTAGATCAAAGAATTGCTCCATCTGAAGTATCCATGTGATTAGATCCTTGCCATCAAACTTCCTGATATCGATCTTATGAAAATGGTTGGTCTTCAACCCAAAGTTGGAGTTTCTCCATTCTTTATTCATCTTCCTTGTGTCCTCATTATGAATTTCATGGGATACATTTTCACTTTCAGGTGTCCTCTCTATTAGGAAATTTTTCAATCCTTCCATGATCTCCCTTTTTAAACCATCCATATTAGTATTTATTGCCTCCAACTTAGCTTCAGTTGAATCCATCATCCCTTGTAGTTCATCTTTTGTTACTATGTTCTTTTGTAAATAATTTATGTTCCAACACATTTCTTCACCTTCATTAAGAGTCCAAGTAGGACTGTCGAGAGGTTTAATTGGTGTAGAAATTTCCTTTTTTGATAGCATGTTGGCCAAGTATCACTTTTAAACCTTGATTTCGAGGTGGTTTTGCTAGATGATATTTCTTATATTGTATCTCCAAAATTTTGTCCCTTCTAGGTCTGAAAATTTATTTTTGTAGTTCTCTGATATTTCTTCTCTGCAATACCATAGGTCTGATCAAAATTAAATGTGTCAAGTGGAATTTATCGTAACTTCCCCACAACTTGCTGAGGTTTTTCCCTTTCAGGAGAGCTTACTTGTAAAGTGTGCCAAGATCACAATATCAAATATTTGATTCTAAAAATTGTACCATAAATACTAGAGACTGTCCATTGTCCAATGCAACTGGTCTCACTTAATTTGGATACTCGTTGAAGAAGATATCACTTTTTTACCAGGAAGACTTGTTTGAGACTAGTTAATATGACTATTCAGATACCCTATCTTGCACAGGGTGTATCTACAAACGTAGGATGAAATAGAAGATAAAATTTTTATCACAACTACCTAGCTAATTTCTATGAATATCCTCCATATTTTAGGGTCTGAAATGTTACATAAAACATTTTATAGTGAAACTTCCGCGATGACTAAATTCAGGATGATTCCATAACCCTATATTACATAGGATATATCTCTAAAATTATAAGGCCTCAGGAATTGTCATTTTAACCCCACGTATCTTGATCTGTCTAATAAATATCCTCCAAGGGGTTCCTTCTGAAACGACATAGAAAAAAGTTATAGTGAAAATTCCAAGGTGTCTCAGATGTAGCAGCGAAACCCCAAGACCTTGAGCTTTGATACCAAATGTTAATAACCAAATATCAAAATAGCATAAAAAGAACCTCAGAATAAGTACTCAATGCCTTGAAAAAGATATAATTTTAGATAATAAGACTCTTCGATGGGGAAACCTCCTTAAATACCACATAAATTTTCAAATACAAGATGATTCCAAATGAAAAGGTCTCCTTGGTATATATAGGAGACTAGGAGGTACAATTACAACTAATGGACTTAAGTCGACATAAATAAAATAACATTATTAATGTAACACACCCCAATTAAGGGGTAATGTGCCACTATTTAGGGATTAACATCTTATCATATGGCTAAGGATAAAGACATATTTTCTTCTCTAAATGAATGTAACACCAAGAAAATATTTGTTGGTGATGATAGATCTCTTAGTGTTGTGAGATATAGAACAGTTCAAGTACATAATAATCATTTAAATGATGTATTATGTGTTCCAAGTCTTTAAGAAACAATAGGCCATTTCACTTTCTTCAACAAAAGCAGAGTACCGAGCAATGGTAAATGAAAGTCATGAAGCCTTGTGGCTTCGACAGATCCTTTCAGAGTTTGTATTCAAGCAGCAACATCCGACCAGCCTTTGGTGTGACAATCAGAGTTCCATCAAGTTCGCCAAAGACCCAGTTCAACATCAGTGCAAAAAACACATCTAGCTACACATGCACTTCATTAGAAATCTCATTCATGATCAAGTTATTGAAGTGCTTTTTCCCCAACAATAGATCAAGTTGTAGATATTTTCACAAAGTCTCTTACAGAAGCGAAGTTTTCCAAAATTCGATCTATGTTAAGAGTTCAGGAAGTTGTCATTAAGGGGGAATAGGCTTTAATGCCTCCTTCCTTCTCCTATTGTGTCACTATTGTAAATCCTTCAATCCTATCCCAAGTTGTTCTTAAGGGGAGATGTTAGGATATTTAGACACTTAAGACTTAGTTAATATCGACTTGGTCTAATGTGTTGTTAGGTAAAAGTGTGTTTCTTAGTGTGTTTCTTTAGTATGCATTAGTATGCATTTGTAGTTAGGAAATCTAACGGTCACGATATGTTCCTGACATAGAGTGATCTGATGGTTCATATTATACTCAATCTTAACGACCAGTGATTTGTGTCTTAATACCCGATTGGTCAATGATCTCTATTTAAAGAGCATGGAGGGTCATTTTCCGATGATTGATTGTGAGAAAATCTCTTGTAAAATCTCTTTGTAATCTTTTTCTTTGGCATTAATAAACTGTTCCAAGTGACTGCATTGGATGGGGCCGTGGATGTTTCCCCGTAGGGTTTTTACCATGTCAAAATATCAGTGTGTTGATATTTGATCTAGTTGTGTGAGTGGTTACTGAAAGTGTTCGTCCTCTATTGGAATACCTGTGTTTTTGAACAAGCAATTTTGTACATGTTTGTTGTAGAACCTGTTCTTTCTCCCAAGTAACATCTTCTATAGGTAAATTCTTCCATTTGACCAAGTATTCCTTAACCTCCCTATTCCTTAATTGTTTCTCCCTTACTTCCAAGACCTCCTATGGAATCAAATTCAAGTGTCCCTCTTCATCAACTGGGGGTATCTCTTCATTATCTATAACATGATTCCCAAGGCCCTATTTAAGAAAGATACATGGAAGGCATTGTGGATTTTTCTCTCTGGTGGTAATTTGAGTTCATATGCAACCTCCCCAATTCTCCTTTGCACTTCATAAGGCCCATAGAAGCATGGTTTGAGCTTCTCAATGACATTCTTCTTAATAGATTCTTGTTTGTACGGTTGTAGACTTAAATATACCAAGTCCCCTACCTCAAAGGTGTGCTCCACCCTTTTTCTGTCAACATATATTTTTTGTTGGTTTTGAGCCCTATGCAAGTGGTCTTTGAGTTATTTAAGGATGTCTTGGACTTCTTGTATCCACTCTTTGGCCATAGGATCCCTACTACCTCCAAACACAATTTCAATAAAAGTAAGGGGATCATAACTGTAAAAAGCTTTGAAAGGAGACATACCAATGGACAAGTGGTGGGTGGTATTGTAGCAATATTCACCCAAATAAATCCATTTGACCCATGCTTTTTGTTTACATTCTAAATAATTTATGAGGTAACCTTCCACCCATTTGTTCACTATTTTTGTTTTCTCGTCTATTTTTGGATGGTAGCTAGTGCTAGGAGTCAACTCAGTACCCACCAATCAAAATAGTTATTGCCAAAAGATGCTCATAAATGTGTTGTCTTTGTCACTCACAATTGTCTTGGGTAATCCATGTAACCTGAAAACCTCCCTGAAAAACAATTTAGCTATCTTAGATCTGTTACAGTCCATGGTGATGGCATAAAAGTGGGCAAACTTAGTCAAGTAATCTACTACCACAAATATATAATCTTTCCCATGTGTCCTAGGGAGCCCTCTAATGAAGTCCATAGATATACTTTCCCACTTACGCTTTGGAATGGGAAGTGGTTGTAGTAGGCATGTCGAGTGATTGTTCTCATCTTTAGTCTCCTAATAAGTGGTACACTCCCTGATGTGGCGCATGACCTCTCCTTTGAGACCCTTCCATGAAAACCTTTCTCTTATTTACCTGTATGTCTTAAGAAACCCTTAGTGCCCTACTAAAGGTGAGTCATGGAATGCATGAAACACCTTTTTCATGAATGAGGATTCTTAAAATAGATAGATCTTGTATTTATAATAAACAATATCATCAATGATCATGTACCTGTCATCTTATAACTTCCCATCCATTAACTCACATGCAATTTTTTTTTAGAATACTCCACCAATAGATGGGATTTCCAGTCAACTGATATTTCGGTCATGGAATAGGCTGAGGGCCTTCTGGACAAAGAATATGCTACTACATTATTCTTTCCATTGACATATTCTATGTCAAATTTATATTTTTGAATCTTTCTCACCCATTTTTGTTGCCTTTCATTAAGGTTCCTCTGTGCAAGGAATTACATGAGGCTGTTGTGATCAGTTCTCACCAAAAAAAATTCTCCCACTAGATATTGTATGAACTTGGTTAATGTGTGCATTATGGAGAGAATTTATTTGTCATAGATTGTGTATGGTAGTTCATGACCCCTTAATTTGTGGCTCTCATAGGCAATATGATGCCTATTTTTCATCAGAACAACNTCTCCCACTAGATATTGTATGAACTTGGTTAATGTGTGCATTATGGAGAGAATTTATTTGTCATAGATTGTGTATGGTAGTTCATGACCCCTTAATTTGTGGCTCTCATAGGCAATATGATGCCTATTTTTCATCAGAACAACTCCAACACCTTCATCAGATGTGTCAGACTCCAATATAAAAGGTTGAGAAAAATCAGGTAGAGATAATACAGGGTAGGTACTCATTACATTTTTCATTTTCTCAAATGTAGACTCTATCTCATGAATCCACACAAATTCCCCTTTCCTAGTCAAATCCATTAGAGGTGCACACAGTTGGGAGAATCCCTTGACAAACTTCTTGTAATACTTGTAGATGCCAAGGAATCCCTTGAGTTTTGTAAGTGTTTTGGGAGTGGGCCAATCAATGATGGTTTGAATATTATCCTGATGAACCTATACCCCTTTGGCTCCAATTATGTGACCCAATTAGAGGACCTCTTTCATCCCAATTTCACATTTTTATTCTTTGGCATATAAGGGTTGTTTTTCCATGATGCTCAGGATTTCATATACATGCTTAAGGTGATCCTCCCATGTGTTTGTTGTAAATCAAAAAGTAATCAAAAAATACAAGCAAATACTTCCTCAATTTCTTGTTGAACACATGATTCATGCAAGACTGAAAAGTGGTTGGTGCGTTGGTTAGACCAAAAGGCATGACAAGGAACTCATAATGCCCAAATTGACATCTAAAGTTTGTCTTATGTATGTCTTTCTCCCTCATCCTAATTTGATGGTATCCCAAGTGAAAACCAATATTTGTGAAATACAATGCACCATGTAACTCATCCAACAATTCATCTATTCTAGGAATGAGGTACATATTCTTGATAGTTCTCTTATTTAGGGATTTGTAATCTATGCACATGCGCATGGTCTCATCCTTCATTTTAACCAATACAATCGATGATGAAAATGGACTTGAACTTGGTATGATATGTCCCATGGCTAGCAACTCTTTGATAGAACTTTCTAGTTCATCTGTGTGCTTCTTGGGATGCCTGTAGGGAGTAGTAATGACTATTTTATCCCCTTCCTATAATTCAATAATGTGTTCAAACCCTCTATTTGGTGGTTGGCCTAGAGGAATCAGTTCAAACACCTTTTTATTCCTGTGAAGGATTTTTTGCATGTCCATAGGGTATTTCTTGAGTCCTCCTTCCCCTATTTATATAACAAAACATTGGGTTTCATATGCCACCTCTTCACGCCTAAATATGGCATGCATTTTCTTGGCAGTCACAAATCTAGGTGATCCTCCTATCATCCCCTTGAGCATGACTCTCTTCCCTTCTTCTATAGTGAAGGACATCTCCATGGTTTTATAGTTGGTGGTGATGGGTCCCAAGGTACTAAGCCACTATACACCTAATATCATATTAGTGTCTGGAATGTCCACCACATAAAAATATTGTATCAACCTGTATCTGCCCAATATCAAACTCATTTGTGGTATGTATTTGTCATAACATATTATGCATCCTCCTGCAACTTCAACTAAAAATACTTCAAAGTCTATTGTGGGGATGTGCCTCCTCTCTACCATAGCAACATCAATGAAATTGGGAGAAACCCTTCCATCAATCAACATCGTAGCACATTTCCCCTGTACAATGCCATTCATATAGAAAGTGTTGAACTTAGGTACTCCACTCATGGACGCAATAGTAACCGTCTTGAGGCCTTCCTCCCGATGTGAGAGAACCTCCTCACCCTGTGAATGCAAGGCGTTTTATGTATCTTTGTGGCTCAACTATATGTTGTGGATATATCCACTCTCCTCCCCATCTGACTCATCCTCACTATTAGACACCACCTCTATATAGTGTATCTTCCCTTTATTCCAACACTTATGACATGGATGCCATGATTCTTTTCATGTGAAGCATAGTTGCTTCCTTCTCAATTCTCTCCTTGTATCTTCATATGTTTTCCCCTTTCCTTTGTTCATATTCTTGGTGTCTCTCCCTCTAGTAAAGGTTGGAGGCTTAGGTGTAAATTTGTTTTTACTAGTTGCTCTGGTTAAGTCTCTAGTGCGCTCAATGACATCATGTAGGTTTGTAGGCTTGAAATCCTTAACCCACCCAGGAAAAGGCTCATTTAATGACTTTTTATATATCATCAATAGTCTGGATTATGACATATCTGGAACTTTGACTTCCACCTTCTGAAATTATTCAATGAAATCCTCCAGAGACCCTATTTGTTTAATTTGTGTGAGTTCCCTGAAATGAATCTCAGGGTCCTCCCTGTCCAATCAGTCAATGAGCCTCTGATTGAATTCTAGGTAAGAAGTGACATGCTCATTCCCCAATTTAGTCATCCCATGAAACCACAAATCATGGGCCTTGCTCATCATATGTAAGGTTGCATATTTGGTGGAATTTCCTTCTTCCATGGTATTCAATTGTAAGTAAGAATCTAAGTTTTGCACCCATTCATTGGCCGAAATATGATTAGTTCCATCAAAGGTAGGCATCTTCATTCTGTTTTTTTGTGCCCTCGCTCAATGTCACCCCTATGATGTTCCCTAGATTTCCTCTTGAGTCTGAGGTGGTAAAATTCTACTAAGGAGACCTTCGTCCTTAATCCTGCACTCATATTGTTGTAGTCTCTCTCCATAATTTCCCACTCATCCTCCATGGTATCCTGGTTCAAGGGGTTATAGTCCCTTTGTTGAGTATTTATGAAAGTAGGAAAGTATGGTTTGGGGGTGGCTCTACTAGCCACATGAGAATGGGCAGGTATGCTCCCTGTAGGGCCTTTTAGTATAGACTCCTCATGGTTCCCATTTCCCCCATGAGAAACACTGAAATCATTATTCCCTCCAAACACAGGTGGATCTTTGCCATGTTTTTTTTTCCATCAAGTACTGAGAAAGAACACATTTTTTCCTACTCTTCTCCTCCATTATAACTATCATTATCTCCTACCCTCTTTGACAGTTCACAAGGGGCAATTTTATATCATCTTGTCCCTTGGATAAGTGGTCCTGAATCTCCTCCAAATGGTGTTGCAATACACCCTAGTTTCTTTGTAATGTATCAAATAGCCTATCTGCTAATAATGCTTCCTCTGATTCATGAGTCTCTCACATGCTTACATCTTGATCTTCCCCTTTAGAAATACCTACTAGTGGTTTTCCCCCATGGCCTCTTCTTCTGGGCATTATAAATACTCATAGGCTGGCATAGTAAATGGCTCTGATACCACTGTAATGTTCCTAAGCGATTCTGCTAGGAAACTTGGGTTATTTTCTGACCTTGATTTTTTGTTTATGCATATTTTTCTTTAGGAAGTTGCGCTCTAGGTGTTTTTTTATGTGTGTATAACATATATAATACAATAATAAATGTATATCATAAGATATAAGAGAGAAAACAACAAATATCCCAAAAAAAATTCATATCTGATCTTTATTTAGTATAATAAGTTGATCTCTATACATAGACTTGCAGATCTAGAACAATAGAGAAAGATAGAGAAGTATAGGGTGCATGTGCCCTTCAGATATAATACTATAGGGAAATAAGGCCTCCTAGGTCCCCCCACAACTGAATGATGGTCAATACAAGATCAATCTCTTTCCTTGGAAGGCTAAACCTTCAGATATGGTGTTGGTGCGTCCCCCACTGGCTGGAAAAGATAGGAATTTTGGCCTCCTTGAAGATGACCTCCAAATATTATGAAAACAATGCCAAACTATAGATTGAGAGCTGTAGATTTCATATGGAGAAAGTATGGGGTAAAATCCTCATATCTAACCTTCCAACACAAGACCTACTCAAGGAATGATGTGTCCTTCTTCAACAAATACACCCAACTAATAAATAAAATAGATATGCAAAAGAAACCCCCCAACAAATGATGAAAAAAAGGATCTCTAGTGGTAGCAATCACTCTTGAAATGTGATATACTATAGATATAGCCTCCCTAAGGAAAATCAAATCTTTTCTCCTCAACTAGTGCGCCCTGTTGGATGGAAAACCCTTCAACCTACGACATGCTTGCACAAATGACTCCTGAAATGAATATGAACTGAATAGAATGGTGAGGGAGGAATCTTTCACCTTATTGGCCAAGCTTGGATAAGGATCAGAGGGATATTTGACCTCCTTGTTGATCTCTAGGGTTTCTTAACTCAAAATCCTCAAAAACGTAAGTTGAATAGCTCAAATGAACTCAATAGAAAAATAGCATGAATCCGGAGTGAGGTGCCCTCCTCTCGCTTTTATTCCTCCCTCTTCTAATTCTCCGTTGAGTTACTTTATGACTCTTACTAAGGTTATTGTTTTAATTTATCCTTAAGTCAATAAAATTTTTCCCTTTTCATCCAAGTCACTTCAATAAAAATAATATTAAATCACTTAGTGACATCTTTAGCACCTCCTACCCCTTTTTCCCATTGGACTATAGTCTAGAGGGGTGACTAGACTACTAAGTCTTCCTTGTTCCTTTCAAGGAGAGGGGAACATTACATATACTCACCCCCTTGAAGGATTTAGAGAGGTCCAATTTGTCTTTAACAATGTACTCCCCCCTTTGAGATACAAGTGAGTACCTTTCTCATTTCATTTATGTACGTCCCCACCTTAAGGTATAAGGGAGTACCATTTGGATTCATTTCAATTTTAATTGGAATGGCCCCTGTCATGGAAAAAACTATCATTTAGGAATAATTGATTGAAATCCAATTAATGTTTTAAATTCTTCATGAAAATGTGTCTTTACTTGTGTCTGAACTAGATGGTAAGACTTATGAAAAATATTGACTTGTTGATTCTATAGCTAAGAACTCATCTAACCATAATGAATTATTTTGTTTTTAGCCTTATTCTTGTTTTGACATTTATCTAAATGATGATTTGTCCCCCCACAATGAAGACAAGGATGGATATCAAAACATTGATTATACATGTGACTAACTCAATGGAAATGTTGGCACTTAGCATTTTGATGTTGAACTAAAAAAGGTGAAGTGGAATTTCCTTGAAGGAATACTACACTGTAGAAGTGAATTGGTATAGAATAGTTGGGAATATGAAAGGTAACTTCCTTATCATATATGAATCATATTATGTGTTTGTTGTCACAGATTTCTTCTCAAGGTCTATTGATAGGCTTGAAAAGATCATTTTGTACTTGATGTTCTTCCATGCATTCATGATAGTTTTCTTTTGTAACTGTAAAATAAAATTCATGTTTACTTTTATTGATATTGCTTCTAGTATCACTCCTTGCTAACAATCTTAGGGTGTCTGGTGCTACCGAAAATGGACCCTATTGTTGTCTTCCTCTTGGAGGTGATTACAATGATTTTTCTTCAAATATGCCATTGATGCAATTCACTTTGACGACTATAATGAAAAGATAATGGTCGCTTTATTCAGTTTCAAGTAGATCATTTGTACAATTTAAGGACTCAACATTATCCTTTAATAATTCAATTTTTACAATTCAATGACTCTACCAACTCTTGACCCAAAGAGACACTTGAAATAAAGCATATGGATCACATAACATGCAACAAACTTGACATGGATAAGATTTACATGAAAAATTTAACCAAAAGTGACATGTACCATTGAATGTTCAACAATGCACCACAACGCTTATCCTTCTGGTTACATGAGATTACACAATGGTTTGTTAATGATTGAATTCATGTCTTGCTTTATTGACTGGTCAAGTTTTTATGCCTTTTTACTCCATGTGTGTATGGTGGAATGACCAGGTGAACTTGTAAACTTAAGTGTTGAAACTAGACTCAAAGTAGAGTATCACACATCCAAAATCACACACAATCACGTAAGTATAACATGTACCTTAGAACCCCTTATTTTGATTTTCGAACAGGTCTAGGACACATGAGTCAAATAAAAATATGATTTTGTTATGATATCCTTCTTGTGATCACAATGGTGTGCCCAAATACAATGAGAGGGCTAAAATTATATCCATGTTCCAAGCTTTGTCTCAACTTTTATATCAATCACAATCCTTCAACATTTTCCATGTGACATTGTTTCTCCTTTTCAATGAGGAGATAAAGGGCCTTTTTTTACAAACTTTCAACTATTTTCTCAAAAATGACTTAGAGCAAAAGAGATAACAATTTTATGAACTACAAGGGAACCATATAACAAGTTGAATTGTGCCATCCATCTATCAATTGTCTAACATCCCACATATATAACAAGCGAAAATTAGTACCCAACTACACTAGCCCACTTCATTTTTTTTTAAGTTTAAATCCATATATTCTTCAATCAAATTCTTGGAGTTTACTTTCCAATAAGCCCCTTCATGAATAAGGGTCTTTTTCCTTGAGCCATCCAATATTATTGAATGTTGTGGAGCTTTTCTTTATAAATGGAGCATGCATGTTTGAGGGTCTTCTTCTCCGATGAATAACTCTATTAAATACTATAAGGCTGAAAGCATTCAAATTGTTACTAGAATTTGGAAGTGTGCCATAAGCTCTATTACCGTGTTAAGAAATAGAACATAAGGCAAGAAGTTGGTGAAAAAGGCTTTAAGCCATATTCAACACATGTATTCATCCAATGATATCAATATATAGTACATGTATTTGACCACGTCTAGATCTAGATCTCTCTGACAATTCATCAATGGATAATGACAACAGTCATTAGTAGATAAGGATGACAACTCATACTAAAGGTGATCTTGGACTTTGTGATTGTCTAGGGACTCACAGGGTAATAGATATAGTCATCTATTGATGCAAGGATGAGAGTAATTAGTTTTCTTTCTTCCTTTGACTTTTTTTATCATTACAACTATTTGTTTCATATCAAAACCAATGAATTATGTCACATACCAACCACATGATCCTATAGTTCACTACAAACGCACATAACTCTCTATCTCTCTAGTTCAAGGTGCAAGATCTAGACATTTCCATGACATTATAACATTATAGACATGGAATAACATTTCACTTCCTAGAAAAATAATGGAAGGAAGATGGAGGAAGAAGCAACTCCCTTGTAAAACTAAAAGGATCTTCAAGGAGCTATTGTAGGTATTAATAAGTTGAAAATTTGTAAATGCTTGTGTTATGTTGTTGCATATATAGTAATTTTTAGTTTTTAGTTATGCATTTCCTTTTTTTTCATTGTGTACTAAATGTCAATTTTACGTCAATCTTCAAAATCCAAGGGTGCCCTATTTCTATGTTTGTTTGCTTTTTCATTGTTTTTAACCAATAAAAGACATTGTATTTACAACTTCCATGTTGTAACTATGTTTTTAGTTCCTTTTCATTGTTTTTAACCAATAAAAGACATTACATTTACAACTTCCATGTTGTGACTACGTTTTTAGTTTATTCAAATATGGATATTATAGAACTGAAAATAGTATAGTCATTGAAGCATAATCCATTGTAGCAAGGGTTGTCAAGAAGAAATTCTAATAATTGGAGAATAGTTTGATAAATGTATGGAAAATCAACGACAAATAATGGGTAGATACATTATAAGGGAATATCTTGCTATGGTTACTTGGATAAGATCCGAGAGAGGGATTGGGAACTTCAAACACATCACAATCACAAAGAACATTTACAAAATCCAAGACTTAGATTTTGCTACTTGTATAATAAACTACAACAATGTGTTCTTATATATTTTTCCATGGGATGTGCACTAGGGAGATCCTATGCATGAATATTATATATTAGGCATAAAGGTTGGAATACCCTATTTAAATTGTAAATAATTGTCCACCAAAATAATAATTTGTTAATTGTTTATTATAATTTTACAAACATGTTCTTTCATTGTTTTGAATAAATATTTATGATTATTTTTCTAGTGAAAATTATGGTTATTGTGTTGTATAGTAAATAAGGCATAATGTATGTCAATGGGGTTTAGTTCAAGTTTTCCTGAGGAAAAGTTGTTTCCCTTCTCAATTGGTTCAAATCCCACTTTATGACACGTTTCTTCTTAGTGAGCCCATTATTTATGAGCTATATATGATCTATTCATGAGTTGTTGAACTGGGATTGTGCCCTAAAGAATCTAGGTTTTAGCCTAGGTACCATTCTTGAAATGAGGGGAAATGATTAAGAAGTTTCCCTTCAGATATATTACCTAGAAAAAAAAGTGTAATGTGATCTATAATTTGTATTTTGGTGAAATGTCTAGTTATTTTTTAAAGTAATGTAGAGATAAGGTGTAAGATTATTCTCTTCTTTCAAGAAGCCACTGGAAGTTGGGGCCCACATTGTAGAGTGTAGATAGTAACACTCATTGATTCAAAAGTGCATAAATAATAACATGATTCATAGATTATCATGTCCCTTATTGAGCTAATAACTTTAAACAGTAGCATGATTCATGGATTCTCATGTCCCTTATTAAGTTGATAGCTTTACTTTGGCACTATAGTAACTAATCCTAAACCAATGGCATTTTGTAATAAAATTGGGTAGTTTGAACAAGGAAAAACTTCACTATCTATAATACATAACTCTGGAATATTTTTTCACAAAAAAATGAGCTTTAGGAATGAGCTAGGTGCCATTGTTTTAATTGAATTAATTTATTGGAAGACAAAAGCTAATGAGAATACTTATCATTGCCTCTTAAAAAAAATTTGAATGCATCATGCAAGTAATTACTCCTTCCAGTATTAAATATGCATTCAAAAATTCTTAAAACGTTTTCAATAAATTTATATTGAAGAAGATGCATACTGACCAATACCTACATGTCCATTCTCACCATCATCCAACCCAAAAATATGTTGTTTTAAAAACTTTAGTCACTTGAGCCACTTGAATATCAGCTCCTTAATTCCTTGAGAAAGAGAAATCCCACTTAACTAAAGCCCTTGTATCCAGTGGTTACTCTATCTCCCAAATCAACAAATCATTTTTCTCAACTCGCAATGCAATATCCAAAATCCACCTTTATCTTCCCCACCCCTTGCTCACCTCTCTCTACCCTACATCCAGGTTACCGTTGATCATATTTTAATAATTCTAGCCAAAAAGA
This sequence comes from Picea sitchensis, assembly GCA_010110895.2. Lineage (NCBI taxonomy): Eukaryota > Viridiplantae > Streptophyta > Pinopsida > Pinales > Pinaceae > Picea > Picea sitchensis. Next base: position 97,850 of record SNQJ01S0066474.1, read on the forward strand.
ATATTAAAATATTTTTCAATTCATGTAAAATCATTAAGCAACTTTTCAAAACTGCTAAGGACAAATCTGACCCTATGCGTGACTCAAGAGTCTACCAAATTCCTTGCTCCCGTGGAAAATCATACATAGGCCAAACTGGTAGATCCTTTAAATTCTGGCTCAAAGAACACATAGCTGACACAAACCACAACTAGATCACTAGGTCAATTATAGTTGAACACTCCTTCAAATATAATGATTTAATTTACTTTGACCAAATCAAAATTTTGGCCATGACGCCCTATTATTCCTTTCGTATCATTCAAGAAGCTTTGGAAATAAAAAAAAACACCCCAATAACTTTAATCGTGAAGATGGCTACAAACTCAATCAGTCATGGAAACCCCTCATACATTACCTTGATCACCAATCATCTTTTTATCCTTTATTTATTTTATTAATTTATTCTAGTATTCCATTTTTACAGTTTTTAGTTACCTTAAGTGTCAATCCTTTTCTAACCGAAATATCTTACGAGTTTGTTTTTTCTCAATTAACCCTAGTTTTCTATCAAAGATCACTTTATTTTCTTTAAACTTTGTCCCTTCTACTTTACTTGTTTGTATTTATTAATTGATTATATTTTCATTGCTTTTATTTTTCGATGTAATCTATTTTACTTCTCTCATATCTCTTAAATCCTCGTTAATAAGTATTTCTCAATTGCTATCTCTCTCTCCCCTTTAATCATTTATTATTTTATTTCCTTTCTTTGTCAAATTGGTTAATTCCCAATGGTTATTTAATTAATTTAAATTTTACTTTTACACAATGGTTCTTTTTTCAACGGATATCTCATGATCTTAACCCTTTAATTCTGTTTTTCAATATATTCTTTTCTAAATAGTTAGCTTCTCATGTCCTTGATGATGGGTAGAGTGTCCACTCAAAACGTTGGACATTTCAAAACTATTTACAGAGTTTAGTTCCAAAAAAATCTACAACAAAAACAACAATATTATTTATTTATACCCCAAAGCATAAACTTTTATTGAAAACATAGCATTATAACATTCCAAATTCAAAGAGACTTACTCCAACATTCAATGTTCCCACAAATAACTTGTTTTCCAATGGAATTTCCAAACTTTAGTAACATCAACAAAAATTCATTAGCAAGTTAAATAAGTACAACACATACATAAATTCATTAGGCAAGATAAATAAGTACAAGAGATACTTGAAATAAATTTGCATATCAAAAGTCTTAGACATTTGTGACTTGGGATATTTTAGGCTCTATATTTATGCATTTAAAATAAATTTGCATATCAAAAGTATTTGACATTTTTGACTTGGGATATTTTAGGCTCTATATTTATGCGTTTAATTTTGTTTAGTATTTAGTGTATTCTTGCATAGGAGATAAACATGTATATGTGTATATCATGAAAAGAGCTAAAGGATGTAGTTGGTCCGTGGGATATTTTCTCCAACATTTGTTAACTCATATAGGTAGAATTTTATTGTTAAACAAAGCGCAACTTTGCATTATCAATAATAAGGGAGTGTAAAAGAAATTCTTTATTCAAGCCTTCTCTAATGACTATGATAGAAATGTGAGAATTTGTGATGGTGTCTCCAAAGATATCTCCAAAATAATTTGATTATATCTTTTATAGTTTCATAATCGCATCTCAAAGGTGGTGTTTTTCTCGTGAATGTAATGCAGATGATTCTAAGGAAAGTCTTGTAATCTTATTTCCTTGGTTTTAATGATTTTCATAACATAGGGGAAGATCATAGAGATACTATCTGAAAAATGGTAATGGTGTTGTAATATTTAGAGAAAATTTCTAGATCTAAGTTTTCCTATATGGATATTATGAATTTTTTTGAAGTCTTGTAATCTTACTTCCTTGGTTTTAATGAATTTTACAACATAAGGGAAGATCATAGAAATGATCTAAAAAATGGTAATGGTGTTGTAATAATGAGAGAAATTTTCTAGATCTAAGTTTTCTTTTATGGACATTATGAATTTTTAGTTTTCTTGCATTCACTGATTTTAGATCATATAGAAAGTTGATACTTGGTTATGGGAAATGTATAATGTTATGCATGTTCATGTTGGAGAATCAAGTTAGGTTGTGAGAAATTTTCCATTAAATTCATATTTGAAATCCCAGACTAAAAATACTAGTAGACAAGGGAAAAAGGAAAACATAACTTATAAAAATGGTGAGTCAGGGTGGTTTGTGAGTGCCATTTGGTGTATTTGAAGTCTGGACTAAAAATACTAGGACAGGGAAGGAGATGAAATAGTATTTGTAATGAAGAGGGGGATACACTAGCTAAAACTAAATATCTATTTTAATATATACACCTACTATGGGAAATGTATAATGTTATGCATGTTCATGTTGGAGAATCAAGTTAGGTTGTGAGAAATTTTCCATTAAATTCATATTTGAAATCCCAGACTAAAAATACTAGTAGACAAGGGAAAAAGGAAAACATAACTTATAAAAATGGTATGTTGTAATGAAAGAGGGGATACACTAGCTAAACTAAATATCTATTTTAATGACACACACTAGGGTATACACCAGCTAAAATGGCATGTTGTAATGAAAAAGCTAAAAAAAAAAAAGTAGTTGTTAGCATATTGATTATGATGAAATTTTAACATATTTTACCAAATTAGGGATAGTGTGCAAAATAAATAAATATATATATATATATATATATATATATATATATATATATATTACAAATGTATTCCTCAAAATCTAATTGTTATTTGTTTTAGTTTTGTCACTACACAACACATGTAATTTTTCACCTTATAAATTTCCATTATCCATTCTCATTATTATAAAGTGAAAAGGAGATTTGGCTGCAATCTTAAAATTCAAGAAATGTTTTGCTAAAAACAATGAATCATATGCACAGTTATTTCAATGATACAAACCAATTATAAACTTTTTAATTCAACAATTTCAACTCATAAGTACAAAATACTTAGTTTTATTTTTCTTTCCCAAATCTGAAAATAATTCCATCTTATCACAATTCATAAAACTTAATTTTACATTTTGTTATAATTAAAATCTAATAACAATACATTTACAAGATAAAATTTATTTTTTCTTAAAAAATAATATAATTAAATTGAAAAATTAAGAAGGTACATTAGAGAAATGACAACAATGTTTTACATGTAAAGTAAACTTAAACAAAGATAAAGAAAACATTCACTCAATCGTATCAAGAATCATATCAAAGATGCAGTGTTTGAGAATAACGGGTATTTAATATTATCCATATCATTCGTGCCTACTTGTATAGTCTAGCAATTAGACACATAAAATAACTGATAAATTTGTATGTTAAGGATCAAAGTATGCAACATTCATTTAACTTGAATGGGTAGTGGTAGTGTCTAGTGAGTGGTAGTAGTGTGAATGGCTTTATAGCAGTGAAAAGAGTATCCCCCGCCATAAGCAATAAGTTCCCCTAGAGTAAACTCCCCTTGCTTGCATGGACGAACCGGTTAGATCCGCTTCATTGGACTAACCAGGATGTGGGATGATATCGGAAGAGACCACATGTACATTTAAAAGGGCACATGGAGGACAGGTGGGTGGTCGTCTTGGGGGCAGACCCTGACACCCAATCCCACGACTCTAGTTGTAAAACATTAGGACGAGAGCTTTATAGGAAATTCACTTTCTTGATGCAACAAGGAGGTTGTTATTTTCTGAAACTTTTCTCAATTTCCCTAGGTAATTTTCTAATGACATACATATGTTCCAAAACTATTGCTATTACAATATTCAATTCAAAAAAACATTGGATTGGCATCTCATTTTCATTTATTTTTTAACAACACCACTTTTATTTTGTTTCTATTCATCATACCCTTATTCATATTTTTTCTTCAACAAAGTTCTAAAATCTTGGAGTTCCTATTTTCACTCAATTCATATTCCTTTAGCATCATTTCATATTTTCTTTCTTCATTGAATGTTACATTCTTCAGCATAATAATCTCTATTTCTATGCATCTATCAAACACTTTTTTTAACTTCCTCTAGTTCTTTAACAAATATTTCCATATATACACTTATATTAAGGTCAAATTATTTATTTTAATCTTCCACCATGTGAATATTTTTTTGGGAAGTATTATATCCATGTGTTCTTTTCCATGACAAATTTCTTTAGAATTTTAATGATTAGATTTACTTGTGGCAATTCTTTCTGAATTTTTTTCCTTCAGAAAAAATCATATATTTATAGTAGGAGAATATACATGTTCCATCCCTCCTCTCAAAAGGGAAGGGGCCTTCTTAATATAGTTGTGCTTATGTCCAAAAATACACAAAGGTCCTTACCAAAAGCCTCTCAGTTTGCATCATCTTAATTAAACCTCCTATATACTTGTATCGATCATACCTGAAACAAAATAGTACACAACATCAAGATAAAACCTGAACACTCAACATAGTCTGGACTCCATGGCGCACGCTTCCTTGTCGTCGACAATATCATAGTATCCAAAAGTACCTTTAGGAAGTTGTAGAGCCTCCTTAGATAGATTATCAGCTACAATATTCATCTCCCTTAGAACATGTTGGAAATAAATCCAGTCAAATTGATTTATTTGGAATGATGTGTCAGATATCAAGGATGATAGACTTACATTGGAAATTAATGCCTTCCCATTTTCCCAATCTATGCTTAACTTGGAATCACTAAAAACCTTACATTTTTTTACTCCTTTCTCCCACGTTGACGTTAAGAGAGTCTTGGGGGCCACTATCTCGGCTCTATTATTCGATCCACGACCATGAAAATATTTTACATGAATGTAATGTGCAAGATTGAGATAGAGGACAACCCCAATACCATAGTGGGGTGGGTGGCCTTAGCTATCCCTTTTGAAATAACCCCATGTTATAACCGTGTCAATATCAATAAAGATGGGAACCCTTGGTTTCCTTAACTTAGTTTTTAACTGAAACTCTTTTGATTGATTAACAACTAGGGAAGCACATTGTTTAGGCTGAATCAACTTATCTTGAAAAATCACCATGTTTTTCACCCACCATATTAAATTCAAAAAGATGCATGGGAGTCCCTCCAAATTAGAGATTCACTTATCATTCAACCAATCTCTTATATTACCTTCAATCGAATAATGAATCCATATGGGAGTGCATTCCAATTCTTTCTCCACCCTCTCCATAAATACTAACACATATTCGTAGTTTGAAAATAGGTGGTCAACTTATGCACAAGATACACCATCTAGGGCCATTCAATCCCCTATGTATGCCAACCTCCCATGTGAGAAATTTGTTGTTGAGAGCAAGTCATAGGTTGATCTTGCTCTTTAGCGGGTCATGTAATTTCCAAAGTATACTCCACCACCAAGCAATTTTTCCCATGAAGTTTTCCTATGTAAGTGCTTCATATCCTAATTTCATAGTGTAATCTCCTATAGTTGCATTTCTTCACCAACAGAGTGAATCCTCCTCATCGTCTACTAGATGGATAAAGTTGGTAACTAGGATGTCCACATATGACTGCCATTCCTTTGCCAGAGATCATGTTATACCAATCTCCTCACTTCTCTTCCATCCTAAATGTCCTCTAATATGAGGGTGTTGTGCTTGTGCATCCACCAGACTATGGATACCTACCTCCTAAAGAGAGGAGAGAAGCTCTTCTAAGAGGAGAAAATTATCCCCTGATCCAAGACAAGGGTCTTTTCCCATATTGACTTTCCATCGGTTCCCTATTTTCTAGATTTTCCATAGGCCCACTAATGGAAAAGTTGCATTCAAAGATTTCTAGACCATAGAACCACCCTTTGGTTTAGCTAACTTCCTATACCATTCTTTGATTGACCTTCCCTAAAGGTATTTGGATTTTAAAACTTGTCCCCATAACGTCGTGTTTTTTGTTAGATGCCAAAATTTGCAAGATTCAAGAGGAAGAGAAAATAAATACATGTTATTAATACCCCATCCACCAAGCTTCTTTGGGTAAGCAACTTGATTCCATTTAACCAGAGGAATACCACTGGCTTGCTAAGTACCAGTCCACAAGAATAAAAATTCATGGATTTAATTTTGGAAAGCACACTGACTGGGACTTTTGTGATGGCATTCCCATAAACCAGTGTACTCTCTAAGAACAACTTGATCAAGAATAATCTTTCCCCTCATGAGAGTAGGCGTTTTCTGCAAAAGAAGATGCGAGCTTCAACTTTTTGGATAAGCCAAATCCAGTCTTCCTTCCTATAGTTATCTAGATTAAGGTGGAAGCTCAAGTATTTAAAGATGGTATCCAAAGGTTTTAGAGGAAATGGAAGGATCTTTATAAGAAGAAGGGTGGACTCTCTAGAAAGGATGTCATACAGGTACCAACAAGATTTCTGAAGGTTGACCTCCATACATCTTTATTAAATATTAAAGATCAAAAGGATTCCAAAATATTTATTAAATATTTTAAGTTCCTAGACATACCTTGTATAAAGAAAAGTACATCATCCACAAATAAAAATATGAGAAAGAGATTTTGACTCTGATACCCTGAATCCTATTAATCTTCCTTTAGATTTAGTTGTTGCGATAAGCTTGCTCAAAGCTTCTTCTATTATAAGAAACAAAAATGGGCATAGCGGGAACCTTTGACAAAGCCCTCTAGAGGCCCTAAAACAACTAGAGGGAGATATGTTAATCAATACCACAAAGGATGCATAGGAGATGCACCCCATGATCCAATTCACCATTTTGATTGACATACCCAATTTAAGAAGAGCTAGCCTTAAAAAAGTCCAGATGACACGATCATAACCCTTGGACAAATCTATCTTTAAAACTACTACAACATGCTTCTTTGTTTTTATTGAGTGTACTTCCTCCTGAGCTAAGGATACCGCATCATGAATTTTCCTACCCTGAAGGAATCCAAATTGCTCCTCAGAAATGATATCGCTCAAGAAGGGCTTGATCCTTTTCACAATGACTTCAGTTATAAATTTGTAGACCACATTGTAGCATGCAATTGGTCTAAAGTCATCGAAAGAAATCCCTTTTTTCTTCTTCGGGATTAGGGCCAGAAAGGTTCAGTCAAGGGCGTCGAGAAATTTTCCATTTTCCTGTGATTCTGTTACCACCTTAAGAAATACTACCTTCAACATCTCACAGAATCCCAAGAATAACTCAACAGTGAGTCTATTTGGCCCAGGGATCTTCCATTTTTTCATAGAAGAAAGGGCACCATAAAATTTCGCTTATGCTACTTCCTCATCTAAAAATGTATTCATGTCATCTAAAAATACCTTCGGGAATACTTGCAACACCTCTAGAATTTCCTTGATGGGGAAACCCTCTTTTTCCTTGTACAAATTTTGGAAGTATTTCACTCCTTCGTTAGCTATGTCTTCAAAGGTGTGATAGACCTCTCATGTACTAGATTAGATTTCCCAAATCGTATTTAATTTTTTCCTAAAATTGGCATAGCTGTGAAAAAATTGTGTGTTATTGTCACCCTCTTTTAGCCACGTCACTCTGCTTTTTTGTTTCCATAAGACTTATTCATTTTTTGAAATGGTGTGACGTCGTGCCTTCAGCTCCTTTAGGAGCGCAAATTTAATATACGCACCTTGACTATCTGGCTTCCCCAATAAAATATTTCCTATGTCACCATCCACAGAATTTAGCTCACCCTTTGTGCTCAATTTGTATTTTAAGTTCCATATTTTCATGACTCGTTTCAAATTTTCGGCAAACTGGGACATGCACGAGGACCTATTTTCGTCTAACATGATCCATTCATTTTTAAAAATATTTAAGAACTCCTCCTCCTATAGCCATATTGAGTTAAACTTAAAATGGGAGGGTGGTTGAGCAGAGCTAACCCCTATCTGCAGTAGGATTGGGAGATGGTCGGAGAGACCTCCCGTTGCCACCCAAGACTTAAAAATGAGCGACACAGAGAGCATGTTTTCTGACACTAAAAATTGATCAAGTTGTTTATCGATCGTCACATATCGCACTCAAAGGTTCCTCCACGTGGGTATAAGCTTTACAGGTTCCAAGTCCATCAAACACTCCTTTTTTTTAAAAGTCACAAAGAAATTATTGAGAGGGTCAGGTCTAGCTCTATTTCCTCGGATTTTGCGTGTTGACATCGTCACATTAAGATCTCCCCTAATAATTGTAAATGGGTTACCCATAATTTTAGAGTATGATAATCCCTTCTAGTACTATTCTTGATCCTGATAAGGGCCATATACATTGAATATTGATACATTATTCCCTATGGCTTCATCTTTGAGGAGAATTGATATGGAAGACTTGCTCGAGGTTACAGAGATCACATGGTAGGACTCACTCTAGCCCATGAGAAATCATCCTGACATGCCATCTTCTTGTAGGGTACAAAAAGACCATTTTTTAGCAAGGATTCAAAACATTGTCACGCCCATAAACCATCAAACATAGTTTCCTGAATCAAAATAACATCGGGATTATCCTTTTGAGGGCCAATGTTTTTTTGGATGCCCCCAACCCTTTCCTGAATAAAAATAGCATCGGGATTATCCTTTTGAGGGCCAATGTTTTTTGGATGCCCCCAACCCCTCTGGCGTTGAAGGAGAGAACCTTCATGGGGAATCCCACTTAGGGGATTTGCTAGCTCCAAGGGCCCTAGAAATGGTTGATTGAGTTCCTCTTTTGATGTCAATTGCAGTGCTTTGTTGAGCCTTCCACAAGTGGGATTTATGTCCCACAGGATTGTGCAACATGGGGTTTTGGGCTAGGCCTCCCTTAGAGGGAGAGACCTCAATTTTGATTTTGTACCATAGAGAATACAACGATTGTTTGCGAGGGGATCCTGAAGAGAGAGAGGATTCCTTTGAGGACTTAGGAGAAATGACCTTGGACAAGAGAGAAGGAGAAGACGAGGGATGAAAGGGGTTGGGAGGGGAGCAAGGATTCTAGGGACCAGAAGGGGAGGGGATAGTAGCATCGATAGAGGGAGAGGGGACAACAAGAGAAATGGAGGGAGGTGGAGGTCACCTCCCTAGCGCAATAGAAGGGGAAAATAGGGGATAGGGAGAGGGAGGAAATAGAAAAATGCTAGGGACTCAAAGAAGGCTTATCAGAATCCAGTTGCGTCGCTAACTGATTCACCATGAGTAGGCCGCCTTCAAATGTTAAGCCCTAATATCGGCTCATTACCCATTAATTGGGGCATATTAGATTAGTAATGCTATTTTATTTATGTCGGCTTTAGGCCATTAGTTGTAATTTAGATTAGTAATGTTATTTTAATTATGTCGGCTTTAAGCCATTATACCTCCTAGTCTCCTATATATACCAAGGAGACATTTTCATTTTGAATCATCTTGTACTTGAA
>SNQJ01S0066475.1:67721-77895 GCA_010110895.2 Picea sitchensis
TTTTTTTTTTTTTTAAGAATAGGATAATCTTTAACACATTGCATTTTTAAGAAAAAAAGAGAAGGATATGAATGTGATCAAAATTTTAGGTGCACTCGAATTATTTATAATTGGAGTTATTTTTCTAACCTTTTGTTTTTTCTTAAAGAAAAAATAAGATATGAATGTGATCAAAATTTTAAGGACAATCCAATTATTTATAATTGGAGTTTAAAAAATGATTAGCATTTTAAATTGATCGAAAAATTGACTTATTGAATTGTCAAATTCAAATCAGAAAAATAAAATTTCTAGAAGTTTAACCTACCTCATATTAAATTAATGTGTTAATTATCATTCATTTTGTTTTCTTTCACATATATGACATGGACGAGTTTTATGATAGCCTGGGTATAATGAGTTTTATGATAAGGGTATAATGACACTGAGAAAAGGAATTGGAAAAGAATAATTTAATAATTGGAAAAGAATATTTTAATAATTGGAAAAGAATATTCTTAAAAACCAATGAATCTCAATTGTAACTCAACCACTACTCACAAACTCAATCAAGGATTGTGCATTCATTCATGGTAGCAAAACTATGAAAGCATATCCTTTAGAAGTATGCAATCTTAGCACCAACATATGAATGATAGAATGAATGAATGATTTTCTTCAAAGGTTGAGAGAGTCCCCTCCCAAAGCTTGCATGGATTCAAAACTTTATTTATCAATTTCTCGTCTATTTCCATTGATTCTGAAAGATTCTCAACTTCTGGCTAAGAGATAACGCTGCCATTTTTGTGGGATGTTTTCTTTGGTATGCTTTGGCTCTTCTTGGGTTCTTGCTTCATTGCAGGTTTCCTCTAAGGCCCCACTTTGTTGCGAGTTAATGATTTTGCAATAGGAAAGGTTCGTTGCGAGTTAAGGATTTTTCTGAGTGATTTCTTAGGTTCAGGAGGAAAGGTTTTAATAAACTAACCTACAACTTTGTTATCAGTGATGTCTTCTATCTCATCATCATTGGATGGTGGTATTGTTTCAGGAATTTCTACAAACTCAATTGTACCATCTCCATGACAATATAAATCTCGTTAAAATTTTCGATGTCAACAGGTCGCATGACTCCCTTCATTGCAACAAAGGATGGATGATCTAAGTCACTTCACAATGAACTTGCATTTCGCATAACATTGTCGAGCAATATTTTTCGTCCCTCAGATTGATTTTCTTGATGGAAACAAGTTCATTATTGTAAGTGTCCCAAGCCATGCACACAGATCCAAATCCGCCAGATCCCAAAATTTCACTTTGTGGAGGGAGGAAATGGGCATAAGGAGGGAACTGGTTTGTGAGAGCATTATCCCACGACGAATTCAATTCCATCAAAACTGGACAGTTATGGCATGGCATGGCATCCTCGAAATGATTTCATCTAATACCACATCAATGGTAAGACCATCTATTAATTCCACTTCCAATGCATTATATGTGTCAAACAAAGTTGTATCTCTGTTATCTTGATCTTGCATTTGCACAATGACTTCGTCCTCATTGTTTTCAATATTATTCCTTGCATTTTCCATTTTATTTGATACTAGAGTAGTCATGCCATTTGATATAATATTCATAAAAACAAATTAATCTTATCAACTTTGTCATCTTCATCTTAATTTTCATTTCATTTTCATTTCATGTTATTCTTCAGATTCTTCCTCCGACAATCTTCCAAAAAAATTCCCCAATTTTTCTTTACAATATAAAAAATCGTTTGTATTTCTTTTAATCCTTCATTGAATTTGTCAATTTAAACATTTAGTGAAACATTCCTTGTAGCAGTTACTCAACTTACAAGGCACAGACAAAATTATTTAAGACCTTTGCTCAATTCCAGCATGGAGGGGGCATTGGCAATATTGGTAAGTGCAAAATACATGGTGTCCAGACCCATCCTAGCTCTAATACCAATTGCAAGAAAACATGAGATATGTATATAAGAATTTATATATTCAATGTTCATTTGTTTATTATTTGATGTCCCAAATAGGTTTACAATAACATGTAAAAATACACAAGAATGAATATAATCATATCTCTAGTCAATGGACTTGACTTAACATTGATGGTATAATTAATACAAATAGCATTAAACGTAAAATATAATATTAAACATAATATACATTAAGTCATATTACATATCCCCATCCATAAAGCTTGGTAAATAAGACATGGATCACACATAAGACAAAATTATAGTAAAGCATGGGGTAGTAACACTTCTCAACCAACAACAAAAAAATATTAATTCATGACTCCACCTTCTTCCCCACTTGTTAGTTCATTTCCCCCATGGTGTTCCTAGGGAATTATAACCCCAAGTGCACCTTACTATTAGATTACTATTATTCTATATTAATCTCAATATAATCAAATGGTAATATACTTACCACATACTTACGCATTATGCTCAATGGCCATAGGGGTTGTTACATAAAGCATGATGGAGGATAAGAAATTTATGAAGGTTTCACAACCCATCCATTCTAATTGTTCTCCCATATTGCATGAAAATGTATTAATGAAGGGTAGCAAGCATTTTTATGAGCCTGTATGTGGGTTATGATGAGTTGCTTGATAAATAAGTATTGTATTAGGGTTCTCGAATTTTTTGTTTTGGTTTATTCCTTCATAGTGGAGGTCCCCGGTTCTATCGAGGAAGCACAAAGGTGAAAACCTCCTTTAGCCTAGTGCCTATAGAATCATCTAAGTTGTGGCTCCATTCTCTATGGTATTTGGAGGAAAGAGGTTGTGAAGTGTGGTGTTCTCTCAAATTTATTTTTGGGGTGACAAAACATGGCTCACTGCCGGTGCTGAAATGGGTGTTGTATATTGTGTGATTTGAGAAAATTTAATAGAGGTGTGACATGAAGTGATAAGGATATAGATGAGATACATTAGGGATTTCTGAGAAATTTAGCTCATTGGGACCATTGAAAAAGTGATTTTGAGTAGTAAGTGAAGAGACATAATGATACCAAGACCCATGTGTGATGGATATAGCACAATATATAGTAGAAATTTGTGAATGGAAGCAAGAGGTAGATGCATAAATGGCCATCCATCATAGGAAGCAATTGGATCTCTCTTTGCATGTCAATAATTTACAAGACTAGGTGAGCACAATTGCTACCCATTTGGGTATCCTGACGCCTAATGCCTCACCCTATGGAGGCCCTTATAAATCTATTCAAGTGTAAGGTACCAGATGTGTTTGCTAGTAAAGGCCAAAGGCATACCATCTTGCACAAGGAATACCCTAATTCCTTTCACTGAAGCATCACATTCCAAGACAAAAGTCTTTGGGAAGTCGAGAAGTGTCATTTGACATCCCCAAAAATAAAATATTTTTGAAAATTTAATTTTGCTGGAAAATTATTCCGTTTTTAGTAAATTCGAATTTGGAATTTTTTTTCCATTTATGGCAATTTCGAATTTCAAATTTGATACTTGTAATAAATTATTATGACTGTTGGGTAGAGATCTGAATTGACTCAACTAATTATTTGACAACGACACTTGTATAAAAACAGAATATTTTATATTGATTGCAGGAGGACAAATGGAACAACCATGTTAAAATTAACTGACCATGACTCCATGAGTGGGGAACATGTTGGAAGTACCCCTAGGATGATTTTTACAAGTGGAAAATCAGTGATTTGGCCATTGGCAGCCCCTGAAAATCAAGGATTTAGAAAGCTGCGAAAATTCCCAAGGGAGGAAAAAAGGACCTAGGCAAATGAGTAAAGAAGCATATGTGAGGAGGCAGGACGCTACCAAGTATGCTAGAGAAAGAGACTATTGATTTTTTTCCCTTGCTGTTATGAACACTGAATGAGTGTGAGGCAAGGGGGATCTACAAAATTGAAAGACATTGCTGAAGAGGAATTTCCAAGTTCGCCCTCATGGACTCATGGTCAGGCTAGGGGGTGAACCGTGCAAGTGATCTGGGCATCTCGGTTCTACGATTGGGAGGAACGTGGTTGTTCTCTTTGTCTTCCTGCAAGTTTAGTTCAGATATGTTATTCTAATCCTTATATGTTTGAATGATTTTATATCTGATGCATTGTACATGTTAAAACTGAACTGAAATGGTTCCCAATATCTATTTTTTATAATTGTTGTAAGCTATTTATTGTATCTAAATTTCAGTATTTTTGTCTCTGTGGGATGAAATAGTTACTAATATAGTGAAATCATTAAAATTGGTATGCATTCAATAACCTGGACAAAGGCTGTGCGATTTCATGAAAATATAGTCCACTTTGCTATGGAATAGTTGACAGATCATTTATGAAATCATCCCCTGGTAACCTCTACTATGGATTTAGAACCTGTATGTAAATATAAAATATTTGATATCCTCATAGAGTAAGAAAAGGGATTGTAGGATTTAGTTCTGGAAATGTTTCCTGAAATTCAAACTTTAAGTAGAATCGAATATGTATCAATGAACTTGAACGAACAAATCTATTGTGAGCACATATTTAATTCTGCAATTTAATTCCTAGACGAAATTATATATATGGTCAAACTTGGATAGAACTGGATTAATGAAACATAGGGGAACGAACATAACCAAGGGATCAAGTTTACCCTAAACTTAATGATATAATTATATAAATTGCTTTTACCCGAATGGAAGGTTATATGTGCTAGTATCCTACTACAGGAAAGAGAATAGTGCTTTCACTGATACATTATTAACGTATGACGCATATTCTATATGTTGTGAGAAAGGGTAGGGTATTCCAATTCGACTATATCGTGAGGCATGCTGAGAGAAACAAAGAATTTTTGAGTTCATGGCTGTAGCATTACTACACCTCGGACAAACAATTGTAAGATTTAGGATATCCTTTAAATTGCTTCGCAGTTTTTCTAGAAAACTATTTTAGGAAATTATAGAGTTAATGCAATCTGTTCTGAAGATGCAATTGGTTGAAATACAAGAATCTACAAGACACAGATGCGAAACCCCATTTCTGAATGATCCCGTTTGGGGTAAATTCAAAATAAGAATTGCGTTAACAAGAGACTAATCATACAGACATTAATAAAATCAAGAAATGATGGTTATTGCAACTTACATAGAGATTCCCGAATACATTAGTTACATAAATAATATACAGAACGTCGAGGACAAATTACCCCGAAATCTTTTCTTCAAATAGAAAAGAAGGTCCCTCCAATACTAAGCTTAACATATTTTAAGATTTCCCAAACAGTAAACTTAGATCTATTTCGTTGATTTCTAGTATTTGAACATCAGTCATTCCCCTACATCACACTTGACTGTACATATCTCCTTAAATGGACATTTAACAAAAAAAAACAAATCAGGGTTTAACCCTCAGACATTCGGCACAGGAAATTGGAGCATGGGAAATGTTACTTTTAACAAGAGAAATCTACGAACAGAATCATGACCTCCATGCTTTGAAATCAAGGAGCAAGTTGAGAGCCACTATTTGGAACCCAAGTACCTTTTTCATAATGGGTAGAGGATGGTCCCTGCGTCGTGAAGTGGGCATACTTGCATTTTTCCATCACAGAAAAACATTAGTAAAGTACAGAGTAGGACTTTAAATGTAGAATCAAAAGGTAAATTGATAACCACAACCATGCCTGGAATACTTAACTTAGGAGCTGAAACACTGTATCCACCAGTTGTCGTGCCCTTGTCTTGTACTTGACCCTGGCCGAGGGGAGGATGGTCCCTGGAACTTCTGGTGGGTACCCTCTCAACATGCAGAGTCCCACCATTAATACAGAGAATCCCATTTATACAAAATTTAACAATTACTTTGAAAAATAAAATAGCATTGCGAGTTCAAGAGTTAAATCTTTTCATTAAAACCCTTTTACGAACAAAAACGAAGAGTATAAGGAAAAGCATCATACACAAAGTCAATAGAAGTTCTCACGAAAAGTACTCTAACTTAGTAAGAGATAAACTCCCTGTAAATCACCACCTTACTGCAAATAATATGCATCAGTCACAGAGGAGAAACAGAGACGTTAAGAGTCAGACTTGGCCCTATTTTTCCCTGGAACCTTTACACGGCGTAAGAATAGACTCTTCTGAATTATTTATGAGTTACTTCCAAATATAGTTAATAGTCACAGGGTAAACAAAAAGGAAAGAACCAGAAATAATTCCACGGGACACAAACAGTAGATGCGAGGTATGACTTTAGGTTCACAGAGGTAAAGAGTAGTGACTCTTGGATACAGCGGGAAACCTCTTCTATAGCCGATACTAGAATAAAAAAAAAAATGCATAGACTTCGGACATAACCGTCGGGAGTAAAGGGGGTCTTTAAAATCACAGTAAAGGTTACAGGAAGTAAAGGTTTTCTTTTATATGAACCAAACATTGAACTCTATTTTCAAATTTGAGACACGATAGTTGCCTTAGAAAACTTACCAGGAAGTCGGTTGTTGCCGTCGACTTCACCAAAGTTTTCCCACAGAGGCGGTAGCCTTTCCCTATGGAGGAATGAATAATACATAACCCTCTCCTTCGAAGTCAAAAGGGTAGAAGAGAGACCGCCTAAACCTAAGAGGGACGAGTAGCGCTCTTTACAACACAGAAGGTATAATCCATGTGCTAGGGAAAAGTTGGTGCACCAAGATTGGGAAGAACAGGTGGGAGAGTCATCGGGACTGATGATTAAGAGGACCCTAATTAATTTTAGGACAGATCCTTAACTCCTCCTGACAGGTACATCCATCTCCCTTATTGTTGAAGATGCAAAGTTAATAGCAGTCAATCCATGACTGTCCAGTGAAACTAATCGGTTGCTAAACTATTGTCATTTTAGTTATATTTTCATTACCCCAACAAGAAGAGGAGGTTTAGTTATTTTAGTTACGCAGAGAATTGTGTGGAATTGGTCGGGGTTCAAATCGTTATGGTGGAGACTAATTGTATCATAACTAAAATGAAGCCATAAAAGAAAAACACATTGAAACAACTCATAAACCATCATTAATATCCTTAAACCTATTCCTGATATGTACTACATTAAGGATTTGATTTCTGATGTTGACACAGCTAGGTAAGAGTACAAGTATTAACTCTCAGGGATATAAACTTGTGCACAAAATCCAAATAGCCCGATTCTCTTAACAAGGGAACTGGAAACTCGAATCCTAGTATATAGGTGGATACATGTATTGTATTAATATCTATATAGTAACATATGAGTTGGAAAAATACTTGTAATCATTGGGAACCTCTCTTAAGTGTTAAGTTAGTATGGCATAAGGTTATTCAAAGAAAAAATGTAAGTACCCATCATACAATTTGATTAAACGAAGATAACTGGTAAATAATGTACCAAAAGCTATATTTTTTTTTTTATGATAAATTTGAGGTACATTACATGTCATGATAGGAGTCGTGCACATAGCCTCTTTCAAGGCATGGAAGGATTGATCATATGCTGGATTCCAAGTGAAATCATTCTTTTTAAGGAGAGCAGTGAGAGGTGTAGAAATTTTGTCATAATTCTGAGCAAACTTGAGATAATAGCCTGCTAAACCCAGAAAACCATGCAAGATCTTAATATTTTTAGGGCAAGGCCAATCCTGCATATCTTTAATTTTATGAGGATCCACCCATACACCATCCTTTCCAATAATGTAACCGAGGTACTCCACTTCCAAGGCTCCAAAGGCACATTTAGATTGTTTGAGGAAAAGTTGTTGCAGAGAGAGTAGATGGATAACTTGATCCACATGGGTGAGATGGGTAGTCCAAGTTTTACTATAGATGAGAATATCATCAAATAAAAATAAGACAAAATGACAGAGAAAAGGATGAAAGACATGATTCATGAGACTTTGGAAAGTGGAGGGAGCATTACACAGAGTGGAGGGAGCATTACACAGGCCAAAGGTGTAACACACCCAACCCCCTAAGTTCCCTTTTAAATGATGTGGTTTCAAAATTTTTCTTTTCCTCAATCATCTCAAAACCTCTTCTCAAGGGAACCATCATCTTCTTCTCATCAAGATCTTTCCAACGACTATCGTCATGCTCAAAACCAAGCTCTAGATAAAAAAAATTGGCCCCTTAAAATTTTGGGGTCCTCACTCACCATATCCCCCTCATTTCCATGTGGCTCTCTATCACTAGCGCCATCTAACATGGCATTGATGTGGTGCCTGCCATGTGGTTTTATCGATCCCTTTCACTATCATACCTTCCAAATCGACGACTGTTGTTTGATTGTGTATCGTATCTGATCAATGGCCCAGATCATTTCTCAAAGTCATTATGTCAAAGTGCATATCCTCTGGACTTGAAATCCACTCCGACCGACCCTTGTCGATCGACATCAAAGATATGGTAATTATTCCTTTGATCAATGGTCAAGATCAAGGGAAATGCCTTAAGGGAATTTTCACCCAAATGAGAATGCTCTCATCCTGTAAACCAATCGACTGTTGACATGCATTATCCCGTAGGATGCATCAGCTTACACCTGACATTACACGTGGCCCTGCCACTTCCTATCACCTAGCGTGACATGTGGCACACATATCTCCCATAGAAACTCACCTACATGTGTCAAATCACTATGTCACATGACACCTTCTATGCTCAACACATGGCACCATCCATGTCATCCTCTCGAGCCCTTAGCTAAAGATCAATGACCCAGATCATTCATTGAGTCTCTTTTATCTAAGCAGATAGACGGTCTAGATCTCCTCTCAGAGCTCCTCCGTCCCAGTGGATCAACAATCATGATTGGATATCGAAGCTCCTTTGATTTCGATAGATCAACGATCCAAATCTCCTCTTGGAGCTCCTCTAATCATGATAGATCAATGGTCTAGGTCTTCTCCTAGAATTCCTCCGTTCATGGAAAATCAACGGTCCAGATTGGCCCTCGGATCTCTCCTGTTAGAGTGTTTCTACCTTGGGCCTCTAGAGAAACTCTGACCATCAGACTCAAATGATGTTCGCCACCTGGCATCCAAGGCCACCATGTACCTACCACCTAGGCATATGTTTCCATGTGTATTGGTCACCTAGTACAACATGTGGCACCTTCGTACCCAAAGGACTCTGTCTCAAAAGGACCAAAACTCTATGACATGTGGCACAATATTTACTTGACACATGGCACCACCCATGTCATTACATACGGTTTGAGTTGGGTCTACATGTCATCACGGTGTGTCGATTTCGATCTTCAAGGTGTTGACATGCGCCCCAAGCACACTGGTTGGGGTGATGTCATCCCCTTGTCGTTACTTGCCAAAGAACCTGTTAGGCCCTTATGACAGATCGATGGTTAAGATTTAATCTAACCCTGGCTCCAATCAATGATTTAGATCTTCCCTCAGATTCCCTCCTTCGGAGTGTATTTCCTCCGGGATTGCAACTTACTATAAATGATACCCAACGATGAACGATTATGATCTATTGTCTCTCTAGATTGACAACCGAGATTAAATATTTCTCCTACACCGACCGAGGGTCTAGATCTAGCTGTTGCGCCAAATAGACAACCATGATCCTCCAAGGAAAAACAAGAATTTACAGAGATCTATGGCAGAGATTTGATCTCACCTCTACACCGATCAACGATCAATATTTGATCAATGGTATACAGGATCTCCTATCCAAATAGACCCTTACTCATCTCATTGACCAATCAACTATTGAAACGCGTCAACATGTTGGCGCTCCTAGTCAACACCATCTCGATCTTCTGCCTTAACCTGCTAAGTGGGACCCCTTGATGATCAACAACTAAGGTTAAACTTGCATGCTTCCAGGTATATAGTTTATACTATGTTGATTTTTCATATGAGATGATATATGATCGATCGATTATTACAATGATGAGTGTCCATATATAGAGAGCATATGGTTACCATCCATGAAAGGATATGCCCCTTGGATAATAAATAAAAATTTATTTATTATATATATTTATATCTTATAATATAAATATCATGTCATATATATATATATATATATATGGAAGAATGTCTTCCCGATGTTGTCCAAACATCAATACTCCCTCTTGATGATGGAGACATTCTTCATCATGCCAATGGTAGCTCAAATCATCTGTCACGATATCTGCGATCAAGAAACACACAA
>SNQJ01S0066476.1:0-42990 GCA_010110895.2 Picea sitchensis
GATAAAATAGCCTTCAATTTTTCCTATGTATCATGGGGATTCACCCATTTATTATACATATAAATTTAGGGGGGGTTCTTAAAATCACCCCTGCTTTCAACTAGATCAATGGTCCTGCGCGAGCCCTTCCTCGCTCAACAATCGAGATCTCCTTCGGGTCTCCGGACTAATGAGATCTCAAATCTCAAACTTCACTTCCCCTTGAAGTACACGAGATTCTGCCACGTGTCCTCTTGAATCGGACGGTTGAGGCTTACTTTGGGCCTTTACCCGAAATCCACAGATTTACGCCACATCTCTTCTGGAGCAGATGACCCAGATCCACCTCAGACGATCCGACGCTTGAGATTTACTCAGGACAATATGATGACTGAGATCTACTTCGGATGATCAGACGATTGAGATTTACTTCATCTCTCCAACTCTCCGGGATTCGGGAGTTTCAAATCTCCATTGAAAACCTCTCGAACAGATTTCTCTGGAGTCCACAATCTAGTGCCACGTGTCTCTCTGGATCTGATGGTCCAGATCTCCTCCGACTCTCCAGACTTTGGGAGTTTCAATTCTCAACTGAAACTCTCGAAGTGATTTCCTCGGAGTTATTGATTTGCTGACACATACCTCTTGGTGATCGACAATCAGGATCTACTTCGGCTATTTCACCTCCTCCTCGTCCACAAACTTCCAGAGTTGTGGATCTTGTGCCATCTCTCCTCCTCGATGATGGACGAACCTAAAACCCTTCGAGACTTTTGAACTTTGGCAAGCTCCCTCTCTTGTGCGTGCAAGGCACTAAGGCTCGCGCACCTTGATTTGATCGGATGGTTGTTAGTCCTCTGGATCGATGATCCAACAACCAATGTCGTTCTTCCTCTTGAACTTATGATCTCTCCGACTTAGAATATTTTCTAAGTGTTCAAGGGTCTCAACCTTTGCTCCTCCTGTGAGTCCATCTCTTGGACCTCGTTTGCACTTCTGGAAACCACTATCTCTTTTGAGCTTTCTCGTCTTCTTCTCTCACAGATTCTTAAAGATTCACTTCGATACTTAGCAGAATTGTGGATCTGTTCACTCCTTTCAACAGATTCTTATGCAAGGTTTGGTTTCGCTGTTGTTCTGGCCATCAATGACAAGCACACTCTTCTTGTAAAACATGCCAACATGGATTAACTAAGAAAAGTAGCCCCTTGAAGTCTTCTTTAATCCCTTTTCAGACTCTCTAAATATGAAAAGATTGTCGAGCAATCTTGTTTCCCTTCACACTCGCCAAACTCAAATTTGAAGGCACATTTGTCCGACGGTAGTTTACCCCTTTTTCGGTCTAGACAACTAATTTTACGAATAAAGGCATGCTCTAGGAACCTCAGTTTGCTAGAAGAGTATTCTCAGGCATAAGCTTAACCCTTTTTCGGGCCTGAGGGACTAAATCTTCGAAAAATGAACATTCTCCTTGGTTTTGGTTTATCACCTTTTTCGGTCCTTGCGAAAAAGGAACCCCCCGGAGTCCATAGTTAAGCTCTTTTCATACTCCCTAAAATCGAAAATATTGTCAAGTGACCTTGTTCCTTCACACTCGTTAAATTGGTTTGGAAGAACATCTACTGGCATGATTTTAATCCTTTTCCATCCTGTAGATTATAACAGAAAAAGGTATGCCTTAGGAGATTCATCTCGTCGGGAGAGTTCTCCTCAGTTACTTTTATACTTTTTCGGGCTAAGGAGACTAAACTCAAAAAAAGGTTGTGAGGCCATAGTTAATCTCTTTTCAGACTCCTTAAAATTGAAAAGATTGTCGAGTGATCTTGTATTTGTCACACTTATTGAAATGGTTTTGAATAGACGTCTTTTCGATGCAAGTTTAACCCTTTTTCGAACCAACTAGACTATCTCCGAAAAAGGTACTCCCTGGAGTCTTCTTTTATGTTTTTTTTTCGGATTCTCTAAATGTGAAAAAACTACTAAGCTTACCTTCGTTTGGCTCGCTAAAAATTACATAGAAGCGGTCTCATGGTGTCTTTATTAATCACATTTGTGAGTCTCATATTTGCGTCTTTGGCATAATGTCGGCTCCATGTTTCTCTCAACTGAACCTTTGAAGCATTCCTTATACGCAAACCTTGTAGCACTTCTTGCCTCTGCGACCTGACACCTTGACCCATGGAGGAATTTTCCCCGAGTGTCCTTTTCCTACACATGTCTCCTTGCTCTGAGCATTAGTATGTTCATTGTGATTGGAACTAGTATGCTTTCTTGCGACACTCGTTCCTCCTTTGTAACATAGGATTCTTTTATTCTTTTTCAAGCTCTTAAAAAATTGAAAAAGACAAAAAAATAAAATATTCCAAAAAGATGGGATGGGAAATATTCATTCTTTTTTCAACAACACATAGAGTCACCCTTGGACAAAGCACATCCTTCCATTTTTTTTTCAAGCATTGGGATCTAGTATTACCTTAGGAAGTTTTTCTAGCTACATAGAGTTGTGTCCTCCTCCATTTGGTTACTCTTCCAAACACATGGATAGTTTGTGTTGCCTCCTGCATCACAAATTTATGTCAATGTCATGCTGCCCGAGTCTGATCATCTTTCTTGCTTTTGTCCAGGGGAATTTTCACTCAACCTGATTTGGCCTTTCTGCAGTTTTTCTCTTGAACTTCATGAGTTGGCCTTCCCGGGAGTCCAGTCAAGTCTAGATTTGAAATCGACGAAGTTCTCTGCCTGATGATCGAGATCCTCATGTCTTTTCCCGATGAGTTGTCGAATACCTCAGAGTAGTGAGTTATACACTCCCATTATACTCCTACCTGAGTTTTTAAGATCTTGAAGCTGTTGCTCGAGATATGAAGACCTCATCTCCAGCCATTAGGCATCACTAGCTTCTTGAAGATGGATATTATACTTGTATATCTTCGACTGATTTTGAGATGTAGATCCGTTGTGTATTGCTCGCGACTACACTTTATATAGTTATATGGCATGGATCTGCAATTTATTTTATTAGCAAGCATGATTTAGTTCATCCTAAGCATGGGTATGCCTGTCTCAGAGAGAAAATTGTTGTTTTGTAGATGGCACCACCCGAACTCTGGTCCCGGGCTCACTTGATTCCTATCCATTGGTGAATATATTGTAATGTATTTCGGCCATCAGTTTCTCTTCTGACCTCACACATTAGGGGGCATATGTTATAGCCCTAAAATTCCCTATCCATGCATACATGGATTTGGCCCTCTTACTTGCATATTTTTCCAAAGCACTATTGAGGCGCTCTTCTTAAAAAAACATTTTTTAGAGCATGTACGCACCCTGCACCATTACAACCCACGTACATATGCTTGCTGCACCACTACATCTCACGTACATACGCTTGCTGCACACTAAACATCCCGCGTATGCTTGCAAAAGTTGCAAAAATTAAAAAGTTGTAAGGAATTCAGTGAAATTCACGGGCTATTGGAGGTTTCCCAACCAATTCACCCTCTATAGCTTGTCATCCAACCAAATAACCATCCTTTTTTCATATAAAAGGAGGTGTTGGGGTCTCATTTCACATACAATCATAAGAACAGTGAAACTCAATTTCACATCCCCTCCTTGCCCAAGATTTTGCTACCTTTTGTGAGATATTTCCTCAACATTCCCTCTCTAGCCCCTTCTCCTTCCATTCAATCCATTCCCTTCCTTTTAGGTGATCAAAAAATTGAGAGAAGAGTCCTATTGAAGGTGAACTTAGATCATGGTAAAGAGGAGCCTAGACCAGGTTCGTGGAATGATGGCCGACACATATTGTAAGTTTCGGTCTTTTTATGATGAATAAAAGAATCACATTTTCCTGCCCCAAATGATGATGTTTTAGTATTTTCATTGATTTATACTTAGCATTTGATATCTAAACCTAACTCATGAATATAATAACATGCTTGTAGTTTTTGTTTTCCCATTTTTGGATGCAGGTTAGCCTTGGGAGGAGACGTGCAGTCATTGGAACTACAAAGCTTGAGGAGATCATCACCAGACGTGGGATAAAAGGTATAGTTACCTATCTTCTCTCTTATTGCTTTCTTTTCATTTGTTTTGGTATGTTTGGGGTAGAATAGAAAATAAATTAAATTTTAGACGATCATTCGATCTGTCTACATCTTAAACCTTGGTGTAGTTAAAGGGGAGATTTTCCCGCTAACACTCTTGACTACAAAAAAACCCCATATATTTCATCTCAATCTGAGTTATCTTGCTCAAGTTATGGCCAAGATAAAAAAAATTGCTCTAGATAGTTTTTTTGAAACATAGGCTATCTTCTATCTATGTGTCAATCTTCTGATGTCGATGTTGATGTGGCTTCATGGGTCCACATGTCTCCTTGAGGGCACTTGGATATGGTGACCTCTTTGAAACTCAAGGATGGGACCAACATCAAAACTCTCGATCACTATAGAATATTGTATGGGGAGGAGCCAAAGATGATGCTTCTGAGAGAGTGGAGTCTCTTCGATTCCCTCACATATTCTTATTACATCGCCACCAAGATCAAGACATGGAGTGAGAGTGGGATTAAGAGAATAAAAATTTTGACGACACAGATGGGCATTCCTCTCACCCAATGCCGATAGAAATTCAGGTAGGTCAAGACCTACCTTTGGGTTTGAGTGTTACAAATTGACTTATAAAACCCAATATCACCCAGTTATCAGTCAGGTTTAAATACCATCCATTAATATTTTACTTATAGGGTTTAAGAACTCCTAGTTTAGAGAACATGAATCTATTCTATTGTTTATTTATTTGGTTTATTTTGTTCATGTCAATATGTAATGGAAACAAAATTTCAGGTATATGAGCATGGATTCCAAGAAGAGATTTAAACAAGAGTTTGAGAAATTCAGTTCAGAGTATGGACTCATAGAACTCTATTACGTAAGATTTCAGAGGTACCATGACTATACATCTCAGGTTTCTGTGAATGATTTTGTCTATGGGGTCACTGCTTTGATGGATTCGTGGACATAAGACTCCCATGATTCACTGTATGAGAATTTCTGGAATGCTTACACTGTGCTTGTCTTGAACAATGTGGAGGAGTTAGATAAGGGACTGCAGATGGCCATTAATGTCCCGAAGTCAATTTTTAGGCAGGGTAGTCTGGCCATGACAAGAAGAGATTTCATGAAAATCACGAGGGGATTCCTCATGCAGAGGTTGTGTTATCCTCAGGCTCTGGTGAGACTTTGTTATGTTGTGATGGATGTGATGAGGGATAAGGGTTCCAGAACTAAGCCTATGATCTGGCCCCTGGGCATGTGTGGTGTCGAATGTGGTTGAAAAGGTGTTGGTGGTGGGCATCGCCCAACAACCCCATTTGGGTTCCCTCCATGGAAACCAATTTGGGTGGTGTTTTGTGCAGTAGCGGGGAAGATTGGTATGGAATGTTTGCAATTTGGGTTTGAGGAGTCATGTATGACAATGTCCGTACAGAGTCTCAATGCTTTCATGCAAATAATAGTAGACAAATTTGAGCATTCTCATTAATTAATGGCAGTGCATATACAAAAGTTGAATTTTTGGACCACGCAACAAATGCCCCTGAATTTTAGAACCAAAAAGGTTTTTGTCACTTCCCCTCTGGTTACTATATTTCATTAGGTCGATCCTAAATGTCATCTTCAAATGGTTTTAAATTCCAAAATACAAAACTTTCTTTGAACATGCAGTTCTACAACGTGTCCTGCTTGAATTGAAGGTTGACACTAATAGCCATGTTCGACCTAAAATGTGATTTGTGATAAAGATGAACTAACAAAAAACAAGATATCACTGTGGCATCTTGTATCTACTTTTTTTTAAACAAATTAATGTATTTATGAAACAATATTTTCAAAATTATATGAACAAATATAATATAAATTGAATATTATAAATTAAACTTGAATACATTTTTCAATAACTTTCTTTTCTACAAAAGTTGGTTCAACATCTTACAACTTTTTATGAAAAAAACCCCGGATTCACTGTACCCCTACATTCATATCAAAGGTCATGCAAATATCCTAAATTTGTTGAGTTATATAATTTTTACATTAACAAAACAAAAGTTTATAAATTCACAGCGTTTAAAAAAAACGACAAGTCGTTCACAAATTAATTGTGAGGAATAAGTGATACAAATATATAACAAAAAGTTACTAAACTTTAAATAATAAATTAGAAAGACAATCCATTCAACTTGTTAGACTTTAAGATCAATGCCATATCTATAACATTGAATGAAAAAGGAAAATGAAAATGGAACTTGTCTCTCTACATTCTCTAAACTTGAGTAGAATGTATTCAACTTGAATAGAATGTGTTCGATGATTAAGAAATAAATCTATTTATTAATTTGTAATAGTAGAATGTGTTCTATAATTAAGTAAGGAATCCATTTATTAATTTGTAAAATGGTATAGATTACATGTCAACATTAAAAAGATAATCATACCTTCTTTCAAAGTAAATGTTAATGCTTTCAATATTCAACTATTTACTATAAGAATATGCATTGAAAGTTGATAATTCCATTATTTTGATTTTCACAATATTAACATATAAACAACATTGAAAAAAAAGATAAATTATGACTCACCAGAAATAAAGGAATATAGTATTTTTTTTTCATCTTTTTGCAAGTTCTAAATGTTTAATTTTGTAAATACTTTCTTGGTGTACGCCATAAGAAGGACATGCCCAAAAGGTAAGGTCTTAGTTAAGAAATTGGTGAGTCTTCCTAAGTATTTCTCAGCCAAGATGGCCAGTCTTCCCCACTAATCAAGACTCATTCTTAGTATATTTTGAAGAATATTTGTGGAATCGTTTTTTTTCCAGTTGTTGGCCCTTGACCAAGTTTTTGGAGACTCTTGGTCATAGTGACCTATTTTGGGACTTCGACAGCCTGTCAAAGGAGGAGCGCAAGACGAAGCGAAGATCAAGGGATCTCGGCCCACTTTTGGGTCATTTTTGGGTTTTGGGAGATAATGTAACGGGATTGGGATGTCGGCCCATGGGTTTACCCATGTTTAGGCCTATTTTGTATGTATAAATAGAAGGATAGGCAATGTAAGAAGAAGAGTCGAATAATGCATCTATGTGATGTGAACGTATGCTAAGTGTGAGTAGAGCCTGTAAGTGCTTTGTGCATGAATGTAAGAGACTTGCAGAGCTAAGTACAGGTCCTTGTAGCAGATTGTGGAGGGCTTAGTGTTGTAACACAAGGAAGAAGGATCTAGCGAGCTGCACAGATCTTCTGTCCTGTGCAGAGTAAGGGTTTTGATGGCATTGTGCTTGTAACCTATTGAATGAAGACAATAAAGAAGAAGAATTGGTGGACGTAGCCCAAGGGTGGGGGTGAACCACGTAAACACTGTGTTTTCTTGCTTTGAGCTTGTCTTAATGTTTTTATGTCTTCTTTTGCTAAGTGATTTAAGATGATTAGATAGATCTGCTTATGCTTAGTGCTAATGATATGTGAGAATATTAGATCTGATTCATATGAATGTGCTTAGTTCTTGACTTGCTAGATCTGACCTATCTATTGATGCTAAGTGCTTAAGTATGTTATAACAGTGTGAATGTTGTGAAGCCCTGTTTTATCAGCGAAGTGATTAATGATTATATAATGAGGAAGTAATGGTGCTAAGTGCTTTACTAAGTAGTAAAATCACAGATCTGTGTCCCAACTAAGGTTGCAGACACCTAAGTCTTGCAAACCCCTTGTTTCTACCTCGGGTGAGACTTCATCTGCTTCGCAGGTGTTGTCTAAAGGGCCAGTAGTTAGGGCTTTGTTGGTGCACTGTTGTAGCGTTGAACCTCGGGTCTACCCCTGTGCCAAAAAATGGTTCTGTTGTCGAGACCTGAAACTGTGATTGCTAGGAACTGAGGAAGAAGAAGCTCTGTGCAAAGATTCGACTGAGGATTGCGAAAGCTCTGTGCCCTAGTGCGCAATGCCCTACTCGATTTATAAATATCTATGCTAAAGAAGTAAACCCGATCTGAAGAAAAGAGACCGGATCTGAAGAAAAGAGGTAAGATCCAGAAGCTTTGTGCCCTAAGAAAGGTAAAAGTGAGAATTTCTGATTAAAAGAGGTAAGATCTGCAAGCTCTGTGCTCTGATAAAGGTAAGAATAGTTAAAAGTTTTAGATATGGAAGCTTTGTGCTATGTATAAGTAAGATAAGTGGAAATTTTTGTTTCTAGAGTATGGATCTAGGTATGATTGATAGGATCCGTCCTAGCTTGAAAACTAGGGTATTAATAGATGAAAGAAGATTTGATATGAGTAGATATGATAAGAATAATGAAAGATATGTTATACCTATGCATAGAAAGAATGTTTGGACTAATGAATGGATGCAATATCCCAGAAATAATTTATTGCAGGTTAGCTCCTATGATCCTAATGCGCAGTATAGAAGAGGCTGGGGATCATTTAAAAGAAAGAGAGGATTAACCCTCTGTTACAATTGCAGAAAACCGGGACATCTTGCTAAAGAATGCCTTGGGAGAAGACCTAGTTGTCTTTGTTGCAAAGCTATGAACCATGAATTGTTGGATTGCCCCAGAATGATTGCTAAGATTGAAGGAATGAATATGAATCAAGGAAACCCTAAGGCAACTCCAGAGGCTATAACATAACCCCAGGAAGAATCAGAGAAAATATTGCTACATATAAAAGAAACCTTGGATGACCACTAACATGTTAGATTATCAGAGATCTTTAAAGAAAAGGAATGCCTTGAAGCAAAAATAGGAGACTTCGACATTGAATGTGCTCTAGACGAGGAAACACAGGTGAGTATCATGATAGAGAGAACTTGGGAAGCTATAGGAAGGCCTGCTATGATTCCTTCATTAGGAGGACTAGGGTTATTTAGAGCAAAACTGGTAAACCTATGTGGAAGGCTCGCTCAGATACATATGACCGTCAATGGAACTTCGACAGAAGAAGATTTTGAGATTATTCAATTTATTGAGGACAGTGCCTCGTTTACAATGTTAATAGGAAAACCTTGGATTGACAGAGCTCAAGCCAAACGAAAGGAAGAAGAAGAAGTTTTGGAGAAGAAGAAACAAGAATTAAAAGATTTCATGACCAGAAAGATTGCACAATTAATTGAAGAATGGGAGAATAGATCGAACCTATTTGACACTAGAGACCCTGATGTCGAAGCTGCAAGAACACTAGGAGACCCACAGAAGACTGAAGTACTTACTCCAGGTAAAGAAGAGGTATTACCCCTAAACCCTAGGAAAGAATCTCAACAACGCGTAGTGACTATGTTAAAAGAAGATAAGAATCAGAATGGAAAACGAACTACCGAGACAAAGCTCACTGGAAAGAAGGCTATAAAGCTAAGTAAGAAGAGGGCAAAGTTTGAAAATTTACAGAAGGTTCCAGAGGGAACTTCGCAGATATAAAATTTGCAGAATTGGAACTTCGCCGGGATATCAGAACAACGACACATGGCACTTAGCCATGGAAAAGCAATATAGCCATTGGAACTGATATATCCATTTGACTCCTGCTCCGAACGAGTCGAAAAGAATTTACAGCTCGACACTAGACCGTTGGACCGCACCATAATGGACATAACAAGAGTTAATGAGGCTTCATACCCGTTACAAGCAAACTGTTGTTGAATTACCTACTTATCCCGTTGTGCCATGCTCGGAGAACACTTTTTCTAACTGAGAATTTGAAGCCCGCAGACTAAGCGAATTGTATACAGTGATCATTGCGCTATTGTTGTTTGTTCTAGTGTTGTATCTAAGTTCATCGTGACCTCGATAATTTTAATCCTGAGCGCGTATGTCCGACGAGCTCACCGCAGTTGAAGAATCGGTAACGGAAGTTCTCCTTGACTTAATGACTGAAAGAGTCATGTCAGAGAGAGGAGTGTCTACAGGTGTACAAGCATCTTCGACGAGAAGACTGCAAACCTCTCCATCCACTGCTCGAGCTGGTCCATCCCTACCAGTAGATGAAAAGAGAACTAAGCATAGGGATGATATCGTGAATGCTAAGTTAATCCTGAGTATACTACCCACCCATCTACCCCCTCTGAGCGATGCAATCAATCGAGATAGTGTGCCCAAATATTTTGAGTACACCTTGGTCATTGCGTACCTCCCGAAGGGGATACGCGCGGTTTGCGTCGACCAAGATAAAATTGCAGCATTGAATTTTAGTGACTTCAACCTCGGCGACAGGAAGGTCTATAGCATGCTCACCCCACACAAGTATCTGACCAGAACAAAAGGGAAGAATTTAAAGATAATGCCTCAATCATGGACCCATAACCTCACGCAGTCCACACTGCTCAACGTCAGGAAGATCCCGCACTTTGGAAGGCACCAAGAAGTGAATGCATGCGTCAAGCTACTGTTGTCTTGTTACCATGGCTGATACTTATGGTTAAACCATCGTATCACAGTGGATTCGATGTTGATCAATCAAATCATAGGGCTAAGCATGCAAGGCCCTGACCCATAGGAGTTTTACCTAGGAAAAGCCATGGATCGTGCTCTTGCATAGAATATTAAAGACACCTACAGAGATGTCAAGAAGGGCACGCGAGGCTACAAGGTAGCTTCTATCCAGAGTGGCGCAGTGCGCCTCCCCTGCCAATTGATTGTAGGAAAGTTGGTGTGAAATAATCGACCCACCCAAGTCATTGGTTTCATAGTCAACCTCACAGGGAAGTGCGCAGAAGGACTTCAGATGAATTGGGCGCAGTACCTGGTAAACCAGTTGGAACTGGACTGCAGGGAAGCCCAGGATCAAGGGTATGAATTTCACTTCAGTTGGCTATTGATCCTGATCGCTTTCATTGCATGGGAGATGCCAGAAGGTTCGACCTTCCCGGAAATCGAGCCGTTTGAACCTTTGGCCGCGAAGTTCGGTACACTGTGGTACTCGAACAACATGAATAAACAGTGGCAGTCAAATGTTGTGTTCCATACGTATTACAACCAGTTGAAGGTAACCATCCAGTCCGAGCCTCGTATGACCCAAAATACCCTCCATAGGTTTCGGCCCTTAATGAAATTCAGCGCAGTCTGCCATTTTATTTACATCATAGTGCGCACAGATGGACATAAACAATAGATGCAATCATACTACAAGTTGATGGAGGACGACTTGGAAGAAATTACCAAGGAATGGTCGACGAACCTCCTTGTTCCAGCAGACCTTGCAGAGATGTCCGATGTTGACATCCCAGACACAGCGCAGGATACAACCGGACCTAGCAAGATAAAGAAGACCAAAGAGGTCCATGATTTAGACAACGCATCTGTGAAGACCTCTTCCATCTCAACAGAGCAAGGAGGAGATGGCAGAGAGATAGATGGCACAAAAGTTGAACCGAAGAAAGGCGAGGTTACACCACCTAGAGATGAGGAGGACCCCTCAAAGAAAAGGAAGGTTTCCCCACTGAAACCCTCATCCCGGAAGAAAGTGAAAGCAACCACGACCAAATTTGAGACCACCCTCACCTCAGACGACTTCGACTTCATCGTCGTAGCACTGAATGATGCTTCGTTGGAGATAGAAGAGAAACAAGAAGTCAAGCAGGAGGAGGTGTCCAGTCGGATTAAGGACGAGCTCCAAGGGGTGCAACAGGCACTACAGTCTAGCCGCGCAGTCTCTACTGTGCCTCTGTCAGCAGGAACATCAGAACTAGGAGATGAACCAACTCAACTACACCCCATCGCTGATACAGTTGAAGCTCGCCTTCAATGAGCTCAGGAAGAGACAACGCAAGCCACCCAAGCTTTAGCACAAGTACAGAAAGACCTTGAGGAGTAACGCAGTGCTACAGAATGGGAAAATATTTCTCTGCAAGCGAAGTGGGATGAAGAAAAATCACAATTACAACAAATCAAGGAATAGTTGCTCATTGAGCAACTTGAAGTAAAGGAAATGGTTCACAGAGAACTTTGCTCTGTGACAATCATCGAAGTAAAGACCGAAGAGAAATTTCCACAGAAGGTGGCACAACTTGAAGAGGTAATACAACAGCTCCAATAACGCATAGCAGACTTGGAACTCCGCACTATGTCCGAGACCCCTCAAGATGTAAGAGACCAACGGGAAGCAACTACCCGCAACGTAGTTGACAGACTAAAATCTCTTGCCTTGGAGTGCAAGCAACTGAGTAATTAGAGCGCCCAGACATATGATAACCTCACCGAAAATCCAGATTTACAGGCATTGGAGTCACAACTCAAGGAAGCAAAGTAGCATGTAGACACACTACAAACGCAACTGAAAGCTCTGTCAGCTATAGACAGAATGAAGAGGTCTCATGAGCAATGTAGAGCCCAACAAAAGATCCATATGATCCAGAGCAAAGTTATGGAAATTAATCAACGACTCCAACCTGTGCAAGATAAGGCATGTTAGCTGTTTACAGAGGTTGAAAGCCGAGGAACAGAGCTAGAACATGTCGTTAATGTAGAAGAACAATGCCTAGAAGGGCCAGTAAACGACGCAGTGATCCAGGAGTTCACCGAGCAAGAGGTTTTCACATAGCACTAGGTCGAAGCATCTTGAGGCATTCGAAGCAGAACTAATCAGACCAAAGTGACCCGGGACGAGTCACAAGTGAGTGTTGGGGGCTTGTTGGCCCTTGACCAAGTTTTTGGAGATTCTTGGTCATAGTGACCTATTTTGGGACTTCGATATCCCGTCGAAGGAGGAGCGCAAGACGAAGCGGATATCAAGGGATCTCAGACCACTTTTGGGTCCTTTTTGGGTTTTTGGGGATAATGTAACAGGATTGGGATGTCGGCCCATGGGTTTACCCATGTTTAGGCCTAGTTTGTATGTATAAATAGAAGGATAGACAATGTAAGAATAAGAGTTGAATAGTGCATCTATTTGATGTGAACGTATGCTAAGTGCGAGCAGACTCTGTACGTGCTTTGTGCATGACTGTAAGAGACTTGCAGAGATAAGTGCAGGTCCTTGTAGCAGATTGTGGAGGGCTTAGTGCTATAACGCAAGGAAGAAGGATCTACCGAGCTGCGCAAATATTTTGTCTTGTGCGGAGTAAGGGTTTTGATGGCTTTGTGCTTGTAACCGATTGACTGAAGACAATAAAGAAGAAGAGTTGGTGGATGTAGCCCCAGGGTGGGGGTGAACCACATAAACGCTGTGTTGTCTTGCTTTGTGCTTGTCTTAATGTGTTTATGTCTTCTTTTGCTAAGTGCTTTAAGATGATTAGATAGATATGCTTATGCTTAGTGGTAATGATATGTGAGAATATTAGATCTGATCCATATGAATGTGCTTAGTGCTTGACCTGCTAGATCTGACATATCTATTGATGCTAAGTGCTTAAGTACGTTATAACAATGTGAATGCTGCGAAGCCCTGTATTATCAACAAAGTGTTTAATGATTATATATTGAGGAACTAATGGGGCTAAGTGCTTTACTAAGTAGTACAATCACAGATATGTGTCCCGGATAAGGTTGAAGACATCTGAGTATTACAGCCCCCCCTGCCTCTACCTCGGGTGAGATTTCATCTACTTTGCAGGTGTTGTCGAAAGGGCCGGTAGTTAGGGCTTTGTTGGTGCACTTTTGTAGCGTTGAACCCTGGGTCTACCCCTGTGCCAACACCAGCCTAGAATTCGTTATATTTTTTGAGTTGAAGATTTAGTTCTTCTTGACATAGTTGCATATTTTCAACCCTAGACTGGTTGTGAGAGTTTTTCTCTCATTTCTTTATTATCTCTCAATATTTGTGCATCATTAAATGAACCTATTATATTCCTACATAAAGGATAGCTTTCTAGACTAATAAATCGAGCCATTTCCTTTGTTCTCTTTCTCTTATGGGTTAATAACTTTTTAGGTGAGCTTTGCCTCTCAACTATGGTTTGTTGGTTGAGAGGTTCATAAATACATTATTTGGTATTAGCGCAACCCTATAGGTCTATTCCTTTTTAAGATTTTGTTTCCTTGCTCAAGGACTCCTTTTTAAGATTTTGTTTCCTTGCTCAAGGACTCACTAAAAATCTTTTCTTTCTATGAAAAAATTTCAGATCTAGTTCCTTTGAAGCGTTCCCTTCCACCGAAATATATTTTGGCACCTCCTCTCATCACTCTCTCTACTATGGTTCTGAATTGAAGTGGAAGCATTTCTCTAGCAAGAAGACTTCATTGGATTTTGTCCGTGGAGCTTAGCCCTCCCACCTAGATCTCATTGGGCACCTTTTTCCCTACTTTCAGTTTTAAACTAATATGGAATCTTTTCTTCGGCAATGATATTTGGCATTAACTTCCCAAGCAACAACACTTCTTGCACGTGCATATCTCCATTGGTTGATTTTTAACAACAACATGTCTATAATCACCCATGCCCTCTTGTTGAGTTTTACATGCACTTACAAAGTCTTTTGGATTATCCTCAATTCATTCACTTCCCCTCATGACTCTATCTCATATGTACTCTCCCTTATATTTTTGATCGATTCATTTCTTGCCCTAGCAATTCCCTACCCTATTTTTAGTTCACATGCCTACAATCATAAGTCACCCTAGTTTTGGTTGGCACTTCACTACATATTACTCATTGATGCAATTCAAATCCTCCATAAATACCTTACCAAAGATTTGTTCTCTCACACCATTCATACCATCGGTGACCAAGCTCTCCTCATGGATTCTAACTAATAGAGTATCTCTCACTCTACACACCCCACCACCCTTCAACCTCATTTTCATTTCTCTTTGTATTTTTTCTCCATTAATTATAACCACCCCTTCCACCCAATGACGAGGATACCCTTGGATGGATTTTGTCTTCACTCTCAGGCACTTGGTCCCAATAACCCCTCTTTCAATGCCCTCTAGTCCCTCCTCTAGAGTCTCTCCCATATACCATCGAAGCCTCTCCCATATACCATCCTCGTAGACTACTAGATGCCAATGTCTTTTCAAAAATTTCAAAAATCATTTTTTTAATTACCCTTTTACAAATTGTTTTAAACTCATTAAAAAGACATCACCATCACCTAATAATCACTAGGTACTATAAACCCCACACTCTATACCATCTCTTTTGGAAGAGTTTTCTCTATGAACATATACATATATTTAATCATATAAATGTTATTGAAATGCTTCATTAATACCAACGAAGATGGTGATGGTGAGGTTGTGAACGTGAGTATGTAAATAATCTCTTTTTGGTTCAACCTGGTTCATGTTACACATAAAATTCATTGTAAAGTCATGAGTGTCTCGTCTAAAATTCGAACGGTACCAATATGTAGGAAGAAGAGATCAATAATATGCAAATCAACGGTATCAAGAGAATCTTGAATTCAGAAATAAGAAAATGCTATTGAAAACATTTGTAAAATAAAATCCAACTTAACTGTAAGAAATAGATTGCAGAGCACAGTACAACTTATTTGTAAGCAATAAGAAATAGTTTGGCAACAGTCGAACACGTGGACAGTTGCAACAACTTTTTTCCCGAAGAAAATTCGCTCAAAAATTTATATTAGTAATAATTTTTTATTTATTTTACATACACAATGCATCACTATCTCGATCTGTCGGACCAGAAATGTCCTACTATAAGTAGAGAATCGTCGATCCATCCTTTCCATCCCTACCTACCTAGTAAAATCTACGATGCTTGATTCAATCATAAAACTGTAAAAAAGACTGAAATCTCTAAATAACATATCAATGAACACTTTCCCCCATTAGGACAACCAATCACACACAAAATCCAGGAAGGATAATGTAATTAGAAAATGTTCAAATATTGGAATGGCCCCTCATTTTCTCCATCCCAAGTGAAAAATGTAAGTCTTACTTTCGGAGAAGAGAGCGTCCACTTTCATAGTTTATTTGCCTCCTCGTTGGATTCCCTGAAAATGTGATGGAAGCTTATTTTTTGGAAAGTTGTCTTCAGATCTCGAATTCTGTTCTTCCACCGTTCGATGTTGATAGCTTTAAGCTTCCCGTTTGTCTTGAGCCAATCAATGATCACTTTGGAGTCCCCCAAAACCTGTAGATGTTGAATTTCTAGATGTCTTGCAATTAAGAGTGTGGCCCACGCCCCCAATAATTCATCTTTTGTGTTTGATCCTACACCACAGTTGATATACCATCTATAATCCATTGAATTTATACACATCAAAGTACCTCCTGCCCCGCAAATGGTCCCCGTTGTCGCTACTGCCCCATCGAAGAAGGCCACAATAAATATGAGAAGTCTATTGAAATTTTTCTTTCTTAATACCTGGGGCTTGATGTCTCTTTGTTTTTTTTCTGATTGCTCTAATGGTCTTCAATGCAACATAAATCATTGAGGGTGTCTTCCCTTCAAACAGTGCCAAGTTGTGCTCCTTCCATATGTACCAGCTCGTGATTAGAGGGAGAATTTTGGACCTTGTCTTGTTCAAGAGCCACGCATCCATGCATTCATTAATGGTCTGGCCATTCCACACGCAATCAAAATTTTGAACTTGCAGCAATATTGTCCATACTCTCTTAGTGAATGCACAATGGATGAGAAGGTGAGGGGTATCTTCTGTGCTTTCTTTGCACAGGTGGAAAATTCTCGGCCTTATCCAGCCTTTTTTCAGCATAACGTCCCAAGTTAAAATTTTATTAAATGTTGCCAACCAAAAAAACAGAGTAATTTTCAATTGATCACACCACTTCCATCAATTTAACTTTCAGTCGCTCCAAATCGACAAGTTCTGTGTAGTGATGATCACATTGTAATAGTTCCGGACAGTGAGCTCCCTGGAACAGTCATAGCCCGCCCACCTGAGTTCATCCAAAGAATTATTAGTTAGTGTGATACTTGCTCCATGTAATTCATTTACATAACATGACCATTCTTATGCAAGATTGCCCGACAACCCCAGCTCTCCACTTGACAGCTAGATCTCTACAGAGGTGAAGGGCTCACGCACTAATTTAGCTTGGGCAAGTGTTGTCACCTGTCTATGTAAAAGCATCGAGATGAGTTCTTTACTGAGGAACAAACCATTACCCAAGCCCAAAATCATGTCACGCCCGATGTTGATAAGTTGACCAGCAATAGGACACCAAGTTATCTAATGATTGATAATCGGAAGTGAGCGTAGGAGGCTTAACCAAATCCTGGACACTGAATAGTACTTATGTATTGGCCTTCTAATCCAGTTGATAAGGCTGGAATTCTGTAGACATTTGTCCCTTATTACCTGGTGCCAACGACTCTCTTAATTTAATACTCGCCAAAGAGTGGCAATATTCAATGCCAAGTTGAAAATCTTGAGATTACGAAGACCCTAGCCCCCATTCTTCTTGGGTTTGGACAAAACGTCCCACCGACAGAGGTAATACTTCTTACTGTCCTGCTAACCAATCCATAGAAAATGGAACATCAGTTTTCTAATTTTTGATAAAATCGGCCGTGGAAAAGCTTCCATGGACATCCAAAAAACTGTTTGGCCTTCCAAAACAGATTTAATCAAAATATATCTCCCACCCAATGAGAGCCACCTGTTGCACCAAAGGTTGATTTTATTAGTGACTTTTTTAACAAGCCATCCCCAATCTATTGCACGATGTGCTCTAGTTTTCAATGTATAGACCATATAACGGAACCCGATAGATAGGTCACTAAAAGAAAAAGGGAGGAAAGATTTGTACTAGTTCAATTCTGACTCCGAGAGGCCTGCAAAATGGACAATAGATTTAGAAAGGTTCACTGGAAGACCGGAAGCTCTACAGAAAAAACTAATCAGTTTGTCGATCTCTTTCCATTCCAAGAGGCTTACTTTGGACATAATGAGTACATCGTCCACAAACAGTAGGTGTAGGATTTTGGTCAATCTAGCAACCTTAATTCCTGAAATATCTCCTTTCGCCAGATTGTTCTTCAGTAATAAGCTGAGGCCCTCCATTACTAGAATGAACAAGAGAGGAGATAAAGGGCATCCCTGCCTAACTCCCCTCCCTCTTCTGAAAAAATCTGTAGCTTCCCCATTGAGGAAGACAACAAAAGACGAAGAGGTGATGCAAGACAAGATCCAATTAGTCATATGTATCCCCATACCAATTTTGTGAACAATCAATCTAAGGAAATCCTAACCAATGCAATCGTATCGTAGGCTTTCTTTAAGTCCAGTTTAAGGACAAGGGCTTTTAACTTCTTCTTATTAATACTATGAAGGCTTTCATGAGCTGTTCCGATTGCATCTTGTATAAGCCTCCCTTTCAGAAAGCAGCCCCTCTGACGAGATTGACTTGGACACGAAGGGCTTAATCCGATTGGCAATAATTTTTGATATAAGCTTGTAGCACAAGCTGCATAGAGAAATTGGACGGAAGTCCTCGAAGGTTTTTGGATTATTAGAATGTAGAATTTAGTCCACCCACAATATTGCCTAGAATTCTTGATTCTTTCACCATATCCAAGAGATATTCCCCCACTAGCTCAAAGAAATGCTAAAAAAAACTCTGCTGTCCATCCATCCAGGCCAGGTCTTTTTTCTCTCTTACAGTTTGAAAGTACTGCTTTCAATTCCTCCAGAGAAACTGGCCTGTATAGTGTGCTCGATTCTTCTTCATTGACCATCAATGGAAAGAGCTCTACCAGCTTGCATTGTTCGGCTATTTAACGAAGAGAGAGCAGTATAAAGTTTAAACGGTTGCAGATGAGAATAAACTTATTTATTCAACAAAGAGAGAGCAGCACAAACTGTTTCCTTCTCTTATTATTTTTGCCATGCAAGTCACGGAAGGCATTGACATCTTTCATTAAAGCAGACACCGAGGGAAACCCCACGATCGATAGTACAATGTCTGTTACAAGCAGCCGGGTCGTCGGGACAGCCATAATCCAATAATTTCCTCATCATATTATTCTGTGCAGCACCGACCAGACCAGAAGGCTGCCGTTCTACAGCGTGAAATTAATAGCATGGAATTGGATAGCTATATTACGCCATCCTGATCCTTTAAGTTTGTCTGTTACACCGACTTCAATAATTTAGCTGAAAATTTTCAATCAGGGACGTTTACAACACAGCGTTGAAATATATTCCGAATTTACAAATTTCAATCAGGGACGTTTACTTACCTTATTTTTGAAAATTTAGTTAATAGAAACTTTCCATGCTTCCCGTTAATATTTGGCTGAAGAGCATGTTAAATTATTTTCTAAAAATTAAATCGAAATTTACAATTAAATTACTAACTAAGATGAAGCGATTTGATATGCCCAACCTATGTCGGTTCGGGTTGTACCTGTTGGAAACCCCAACGTATTTATGAAATCTAAGACGTTTCAATGAATGAGATGGCATTCAGGGCTCCTTGTCCATCAGGAGGCAACCATGGTAAGAGAAAACAACGTGGCTGTATTTTATAAGAGCCTTAGGGCCTCTGCCCGTGCTGCTGTGTCTTACCCTCTGCATATATTCCCATCAACCAGTGATGCTGATTCCCTCTTTGCACTCAAAATTTTAACGTCTATCTGTGCAGATGATGGTCTGAGATATTCCTGCTATCCTGTTTCCTCCTTGCAAGATATTTTTGAATTAGCAGGCCATAAGCTGAGCTCACAAGATGAACCC
Source organism: Picea sitchensis (assembly GCA_010110895.2). Taxonomy (NCBI): domain Eukaryota; kingdom Viridiplantae; phylum Streptophyta; class Pinopsida; order Pinales; family Pinaceae; genus Picea; species Picea sitchensis. The sequence continues at coordinate 19,634 of SNQJ01S0066476.1, forward strand.
CTGGCCGTTCTCCTCATAAACTGGGGAGCCTGTCAGGATATGAAGCGTTTTCTGAATTTGGGTCCCAAGGTTCAGGTATTTGTAATAGACAGCCATCGACCAATCCATTTACACAACCTCCATGATGATAACAAGAATGTGATTGTGCTTTATACAAAAGAAGATGAGAACCATTCGGACTTGGCTTATGATTTCGATGTCTCTGCCCTAGCAAATGCCACAGGCACGGAGGACTTTGATGAGGATGAAGTTGCTGGGAGCTCTGAGAGTGATTCGGATGAAGGCAGCGATCATGGTGATGAAGAAGAGAGAAAAAACAAGAGGAGGAGATTGGATGAAAATGAGGAGGAGAAGGAACGAGAGAAGGACATGGTTAGAGCCATGAAAGCTCTGAAGAAATTGAGATCAGAATATTACAGATTGGGTACTTACCATGGTAGGCCTTCTGGGATGTTAATGTTTGACATGGCCTATGCTACCCACAAGGACACTAACGAATTGCTTTGGTTATCTTGCGCTTCTCTGGCCGATCAGTTCGTCCATGAAAGAATCACAAACGAGAGATATCTAGCAGGTGTCATGGAGCTTGAACAGCTAGTGAACAGTGCAGGGCACTTGGAGATGGTGACCTCTGTGAAACTCAAGGATGGGACCAGTGTCAGAACTCCCGATCACTGCAGAATATCATATGGGGAGGAGCCAAAGCTGATGCTTCTGAGAGAGTGGAGTCTCTTCGATTCCCTCACATGTTCTTCTTACATTGCCACCAAGCTCAAGACATGGAGTGAGAGTGGGATTAAGAGAATAAAATTGTTGACGGCCCAGATGGGCATTCCTCTCACCCAATGCCAGCAGAAATTCAGGTAGCTCAAGACCTATCTTTGGGTTTGACTGTTTAAATATTGACTTATAAAACCTAATATCACCCAGTTATCAGTCAGGTTTAAATATGATCCATTAATATTTTACTTATAGGGTTTAAGAACTCCCAGGTTAGAGAACATGAATCTATTCTATTTTTTGTTTATGTGGTTTATTTTATTCATGTCAATATGTAATGGCAGCAGAATTTCAGGTATATGAGCATGGATTCCAAGAAGAGATTTAAACAAGAGTTAGAGAAATTCAGTTCAGAGTATGGACTCACGGAACTCTATTACAGAAGCTTTCAGAGGTACCATGGCTATACATCTCAGGTTTCTGCGAATGATTTTGTCTATGGGGTCACTGCTTTGATGGAATCGTGGACAGAAGACTCCCAGGATTCAGTGGCCGAGCAATTCTGGAATGCGGACACTGCCCTTGTCTTGAACAACGTGGAGGAATTAGATAAGGGACTGCGGATGGCCATTAATGTCCAGAAATCGATTTTGAGACAGGGCAGTCTGGCCATGACCAGAAGAGGTTTCATGAAAAGCACGAGGGGATTCCGGTGGGTGAAGGTTGAGGACAGGGTGGACACGCAGAGGTTGTGTTATCCTCAGGCTCTGGTGAGATTCTGCTATTTTGTGATGGATGCAATGAGGGAGAAGGGTTCCGGGACTAAGCCTGTGATCTGCGCATGTGTGTTGCCGAATGCGATGGAGAAGGTGTTGGTGGTGGGCGTCGCCCAGCGACCCCATTTGGGTGCCCGCCATGGAAACCAGTTTGGGGTGGCGTTCCGTGCAGCAGCGGAGAAAATTGGCGTGGAATGCTCGCAGTTTGGGTTTGGAGAGTCGTGGATGACAATAGGCGTACAGAGTCTCAACGCTTTCATGCAAATAATAGCACACGAATTTGAGCATTCTCATTAATTAATGGCAGTTCATATACAGAAGTCAAATTTCCGGGCCAAGCAACAAACGCCCCAGAATCTGAGAACCGAAAAGGCTTTTGTCACTTCCCCTGAATTTGAGAGCCACCACGTTTCATTAGGTCGATCCTGAAGGTCATCTTCGAACCGTATTGAATTCCAAAATACAAAACTTTCTTCGAACCTGCCGTTCTACAGGGTGGATGAATGGAAAACAAGATATCTCTGTTGGCAGCTTGTCCCTGTTTTTTTCTAAAACAAATTGATGTATTTATAAAACAGTATTTACAAAATTGTAGGAGCAAATTTAATATAAAACGAATACTATAAATTAAACTTAATAGATTTACAATAACTTTCTATTGTAAAAAAAAAAATGGTTCAACCTGCGGCAACTTTTCATGACAAAAACCACTGTACTCCCACATTCAGATTGATGCCAATATCATAAATATGTTGATTTATATAATTTTTACACTAACTAATACTCATTCTTAGTATATTTTGAATTATTTTTATTACTCGAATCTTTGTGAAATTGTTTTTTTCTAGCGTAAAAGCCCTTATTGACTTAGTTTCATATTTACAACGTTGGGTTGGGTTTGAGGTTTTTTATCAATTCTTTATTATCTTTCAAGCTTTGTGTGTCATTAAATGAATTTATTATATTTCTACATAAAGGATACGGCTAGACTAATAAATCAAGTCATTTTTCTTGTTCTCTTGTTGTTAAAAACTCTTTAAGTGAGCATTGCCTCTCATTTATGGTTTGATACATAACATTTGGTATTATAACATCCATCTAGATCTTTTTTTTTTTTAAGATTTTGTTTTTTTCTAAGGTTTCATTTAACAATATAGATATTCCTTTGAAGTGTTCTCTTCCACTCAAATATATTTTGGCACTTCTTTTCATCACTCTCTTTATTATGGTTTTGAATTGAAGTGGAAGCAATTATCTAGTAAAAAGATTTCATTGGACACTTTTTTCCCTACTTTTAGTTCTAAACTAATATGAAAGATTTTCTTCGGCAATGGGATTTGGCATTAACTTTTCAAGCAACAACACTTCTTACGAGTACATATCTCCATTGGTTGATTTTTAACAACAACATGTTTATAATCACAATGATTTGTGTATACATTGTGAAAGCGTACACATTGTTCCAGTAGCTTATACAGGTGTTGGATCTCTTATTGGACATACTTGTTAATGACGGTCAAGGGAATTTGAACCACTTGTCCTTGACAGGGGGAAAATCAAAATTTTTTAGTCGGGTTCCAAGTTTGATTTAGAGCCTGTGAACAAATGATCAAGTTTGCAACCTAGTTCATGGTATGCAGTCTTGCTCTTGAATGATCAAGTATGCAACCTAGTTCCTGGTATGCAGTCTTATTCCTAAACATATTGTTGTTGATATGGTTTGTGGTAATCCTAAAACCATTTCATTCATAGTTTTTTATCCTTGAGCTCTTGATAGTTTGTGGTCAGTTTAAAACCACCAATTAAGCAGAAGACATGAAGTTCTTCTTGTTACATTTTCAAATTTTTGAGCCTTGAGTTCTTGTTAGTTTATGGTCAACTTAAAACCATGCCATTTAGTAAAAGACATCATCTTCTACTAGAAATTTGGCTTGTGGTCATCACGAAACCACCAAATGAGTTTGTGGTCACCCCTAAACCACCAATTTAGTAGAAGACATCAACTTCTCCTATTTTTTCAGAGTTCAGAGAGGATCTTAAGCCCTCTGAATATTTTCTTGACACATTACTAGTTATCAAGTAATGACAGTTTTTCAGGAAAGAACGAACTTATGATTAAGGGGGGATGTTAAAAAATCTAATCATAGTTCATTAGTTTACCTAACTCTTATACATTTACAAGACAATTATGGTATTTTTGTATTATATATGTACATCTATGTACATGATTATTTGCTCATTAATGATTATAGAGTATGCCTTTTCTGCCAATATTCTATTTATCTTTGTTCAACATGGTTTCTTCATTGCTTCAGTTATTTCCATTATGTTTATGAATTTTTCTTCATTATGAATCTAACAGGTCTGAGATATTCCTGTTATCCTGTTTCCTCCTTGCAAGATATTTTTGAATTAGCAGGCAATAAGTTGAGCTCACAAGATGACCCCCTATCTGTTCTCCTCATAAATTGGGGAGCCTATAAGAATATGAAGTGTTTTCTGAATTTGGGTCCCAAGGTTCATGTATTTGTAATAGAAAGCCATCAACCAATCCATTTACACAACCTCCATGATGATAACAAGAATGTGATTGTGATTTATACGAAAGAAGATGAGAACCATTCGGACTTGGCTTATGATTTCGATGTCTCTTCTCTAGAAAATGCCACAGGCACAAAGGAATTTGATGATGATGAAGTTGTTGAGAGCTATGAGAGTGATTCGGATGAAGGAAATGATCATGGTGATGAAGAAGAGAGAAGAAACAAGAGGGTGAGATTGGATGAAAATGAGGAGGAGAAGGAATGAGAGAAGGAGATGGTTAGAGCCATGAAAGATCTGAAGAAATTAACATCAAAATATTACAGATTGGGTACTTACCAGGGTAGGCCTTTTGGGATGTTAATGTTTGGCATGGCCTATGCTACCCACAAGGACACCAACGAATTGTTTTGGTTATGTTGTGCTTCTCTGGCTGATCGGTTCGTCCATGAAAGAATCACAAATGAGAGATATATAGCAAGTGTCATGGATCTTGAACAACTAGTGAACAATGCAGGGCACTTGTGTTAAAAGTTGTTATCTCGTTAAACAAATTAGTTAGTGAAACAGTTTTTGCAGTTGCTCCCGTTTCTGAACGGTGAAACTGTCAATTGTATAATATTTATACAATCGATGTGAAATTGATCTGTAGTGTTCATTCTCAACCATTTTCGGGTATTCTTCTTTCTTTATTGCTTTCATGGTATCAAAGCGATAGGTTGGGAGAAGGAGACATTGTTATTGTCTGCGACTCTCTTCCATAGTGAAGAATACCTCAGAACATTGTTTTTCCTGGTCTCCGCCCGCCAGTTTGAAGAAGTGCCACAAAGATGCCACTAGTTTGGAGAAGAGTTGCCCGCCAGTTTGAAGAAGTGCCATAGAGTTGCCGCCGCTTTGGAGAAGAGCCACTGTCGAATTGGAAGAGGGTGCTAGCTGAGAATTACAGGCTTGGAATTCCCTTTTATTTACAATAAACCGATTACATTTTTATTTACTCTGTCGATTTTGCTGAAGAGTATTTAGTAACATTTGGAGTTTATTTAAAGTTTTATTGAAATTTGAAAAGTCACTTGGAGTTATATCAATTATTTAAAAAAAATTGTGGTTGATATTTTGGAATTAAAAAAATGTCTAGTTCTTGGTCAATTCAAGCACCAACTTTAGTTGGTTCCAATTATGATTTTTGGAGTGAGAAAGGGAAAGCCATTTTGCAAGGTCAGGGATGTTGGGATTGTGTTGAAACAAGGTTCATAGAACCTGATGCAAATGTTGTTGCAATTATGATTGTTTCTCAAAGAAAAATATTAGAAGAACTTAAGCAAAAAGAAGGAAAAGTCAAATCATATATTTTAGTTTCATTAGATGATTCTATATTTCCTAAAATTATTGGTTCCAAGAATGCTAAAGAAGCATGGGATATTCTTAAGTTGGCTTATAAGGGTAATGGAAAAGTGAAAACTGTGAGACTTCAAACCCTTAGAACGCAAGTTGAAACTCTCAATATGAGTGAATCAGAAAGTGTTGATCATTTTATGACTAAAGTTATGGGCATTATGAATTGACTTAGGATTAAATGGTAAAAAAGAACTCACGGACCAAAGAGTTGTTGAAAAAGTTCTTAGAAGTTTACTTAAGAAATTTGAAATGCTAGTTACTGCTCTTTTTGAGTCAAAAGATCTAACTAAATTTTCTATAGAAGAATTGACTGGTTCGTTGTTATCTCATGAAGCAAGGATGAACTTGGATCTTGGTACTTTAGAACATGCATTTCAAACTAAGGTGTCCATGGACAGAGGAAGAGGCAGAGGTTTTCATGGATGTGTTCGAGGACGTGGTAGAGGACGTTCTCAAACAAGAGATAAACCTGAACAAACAAAAGACAAGTCAGAGCAGTCAAGATCATCTTCACAAGATCATGGCTAGAGATGGACAAATAAATCTGAAATTCAATGTTGTTATTGTAAAAATTTGGTTCACCATATATCTGAATGTTGTAAGTTGCAGTACACAAATAGAGCTAATGTCACAAAAAGTGAAACATATGATACTTTGTTTCTTTCATGTCAAGTATTTGAGCAAATTCTTGACAAGAATGTTTGGTTGCTAGATAGTGGATGTAGCAATCATATGACCGGTCACAATGATTTAATTTATAATCTTGATACATCTCTCATTACTACAATTAATTTGGGTGATGATCATTCACTGAAAGCTTCAGGAAAAGGTGTTGTGTCAGTTTTAACAAAGCCGGGTGAAGTGAAAAATATTCCTGATGTTTACTATGTACCAAATATCAAACACAATTTGTTGAGTCTAGGGAAATTAATGGCGCATGGTTATGATGTTACTTTCCACAACAACACTTGCACAATTTTTAATCAAACTTAAAGACTTGTTGCAAAAGTCTGTATGAAAAAGAACAGATTGTTTCCATTAGAAATGAGAAGTGGGAAGATGTATGCATGTAATATTTATAATGCAAATGAAACTGAGTTATGGCATTACCGTTATGGTCATTTACTATTAAAAACTATGATTTTGTTACAAAGACAGTCTATGGTGAAAGAGAAACAAAGTGGCAGATTTGTCAAAGTTTTGAGATCTGATGGAGGAGGTGAATATGACTCAAGAGAGTTTGTTGATTTTTGTAAATATCGTGGTATCAAAAAACTAATGACTACCAGATATCCTCCACAACAAAATGGAGTGGCAGAAATAAAGAATCACACCATCATGAACATGGCCAAGAGTTTACTTGCAACAAGAAAATTTTCCAAAGATTACTAGGCTGAAGTAGTTGCATGTTCAATTTACATACTTAACAGATCACCAACTTCCAATGTTCAAGGTAAAGTACCCGAAGAAAAATGGAGTGGATCAAAGTTAAATGTTTCTCATTTCAAAATTTTTGGTTGTGTTGCTTTTGCTCATGTTCCTGAAGAGATAAGAAAGAAGATTTATGATATAAGTGAGAAGGACATTTTTATTGGCTATAGTGAACAGTAGAAAGCATATAGATTATATAATCCAGTTACTAAAAAAATTCTAGTAAGTAGAGATGTTAAATTTATGGGAGATAAATCATGGGATGAAATGGAAAACAATACTTCTCACAATCCTTCTATTGAGTTAGATGAACATCAAGAACCTACAAAGTTAGATGAACATCAAGAACCGATAGCACGCCTTCCAAGATTGCAAGTTCAAAATGAAAGTATTTTTTCATCTCATAATGATTCTTCATCTCATAGTGATTCAGATTCTGACCATAATCATCAAAGAAAGAGAAGTTTGCATGATATATATGACCAAGATGATAACATAGTACAATTTGCATTTGTCTCATCTCAACCTACTTGTTTTGATGAAGCTGCAAAGAAAAAAGAATGGGTAGATGCAATGAATAATGAAATAGAGGCTACTGAAATAAACAATACATGGGATTTAGTTGATCTACCTACAAATAAAAAAGCCATAGGCGTCAAGTGGGTTTATAAAACTAAATTAAATGAAAAAGGTGAGATTGAGAAACACAAAGCAAGGTTGGTTGCTAGAGGTTTTTCACAACAACCTGGCATTGATTATGGTGAAACTTTTGCACATGTAGCAAGATTAGATACTGTTCAATTTTTTTTGGCCATTGCAGCACAAAAAAAGTGGCCTATTTATCAAATGGTGGTCAAGTCATCCTTCTTGAATGGAGTGTTAAATGAAGAAGTGTATGTCCATCAACCATCTATATATGAAGTTAAAACATAAGAGCATTGAGTGTAAAAATTAAAGAAAGCCTTGTATGGTTTGAAGCAAGCTCCGTGAGCTTGGTATAGTAGAATTGATCATTATTTACTCAAAGATGGTTTCAGTAGGAGCAAAACTGAGCCTACTTTGTATATCAAGGTAAATAAACAAGGTAATATTCTCATCCTATGTCGTTATGTTGACGACATGATCTACACAGGGAACATGATGTTAGATGCATTTAGATCAGCCATGAAAAATGAGTTTGAAATGACAGATCTTGGATTAATAAAGTATTTTTTAGGCATTGAAGTAGAACAATCTGATCATGGTATATTTATTAGTCAAGAGAAATATGTTGCTGAAGTTTTGAAAAAGTTTAAGATGGAAAAGTGTAAGCCCGCTGACACTCCTATTGCTCTTGGCACTAAATTAAGCAAGGAAGATTTGGGATCAATAATAAGTTCCACATTGCATAAACAACTTGTTGGTAGTCYTATGTATCTTACTACTACAAGACCTGACATAACATATGCAACAAGTTTMATTTCCAGGTTTATGGAATCTCCTAAGGATTCTCATTGGAAAGTTGGTAAGAGGATCTTAAGATAGATTATAGGTACAACCACTTATGGTTTGTGGTACACAAATTCAATAGACAATATGCTTACAGGTTATACCGACAGTGATTATGCAGGCAATATTGGCGACAAAAAAAGCACTTCGGGCTATGCTTTTATTTTTGGAAAGAATTTGATTTCATGGGAATCTAAGAAGCAACCCATAGTTTATATCTCTTATGAAAAAGTGGAATATGTAGCGGCAACAACGTCAACATGTCATGCAGTTTCTCTTAAAAGGATTTTGATGGATTTTGGATATACGACAAAAGAACCTATTTCGATTTTTTGTGACAATAACTCTGCCATTTCCTTGTCGAAGAATAATGTGTTTCATCAGAAAAGAAAACACATTGATACTCGATTTCACTTCATTTGTGAACTCGTAAAAACTGGTGACATTTCTCTCAAATTTTGTGGTTCTAAAGCTCAGCTAGCTGATATCTTCACTAAACCTTTGGGAAGAGATGTTTTTCAATTTCAACGTTTAGGCATTATTAATAATGTAATCCTCGAGATTAAGAGGGAGTGTTAGGATTTGTAATCCCATTAAACAAATTAGTTAGTAAAACGGTTTTTGCAGTTACTCCTGTTTATGAACGGTAAAACTGTAAATTGTATAATATTTATACAATCAATATGAAATCGATCTATAGCTCTCATTCTCAACCATTTTCGGGTATTCTTCTTTCTTTATTGATTTCAACTTGGAGATGGTGAACTCTATGAAACTCAAGGATGGGACCAGTGTCAGAACTCTTGATCATTGCAGAATATCATATGGGAAGGAGCCAAAGATGATGCTTCTGAGAGAGTGGAGTCTCTTCGATTCCCTCACATATTCTTCTTACATTGTCACCAAGCTCAAGACATGAAGTGAGAGTGGGATTAAGAGAATAAAATTTTTGACGGCCCATATGGACATTCCTCTCACCCAATGCCACCAGAAATTCAGGTAACTCAAGACCTACCTTTGGGTTTGAGTGTTTAAATATTGACTTATAAAACCAAATATCGCCCAGTTATCAGTCAGATTTAAATATCATCCATTAATATTTTGCTTATAGGGTTTAAGAACTCCCAAGTTAGAGAAAATGAATCTATTCTATTTTTTATTTATTTGGTTTATTTTATTCATGTCAATATGTAATGGAAACATAATTTCAGGTATATGAGCATGGATTCCAAGAAGAGATTTAAACAAGAGTTAGATAAATTCAATTCAGAGTATGGACTCACAGAACTCTATTATAGAATCTTTCAGAGGTACCATGGCTATACATCTCAGGTTTCTGCGAATGCTTTTGTCTATGGGGTCACTTCTTTGATGGAGTCGTGGACAGAAGAATCCCAGGATTCAGTGGTCGAGCAATTTTGGAATATGGACACTGTGCTTGTCTTGAACAACGTGGAGGAATTATATAACGGACTGCAGATGGCCATTAATGTCCAGAAGTCGATTTTTAGACAGGGCAGTCTGGCCATGACGAGAAGAGGTTTCATGAAAAGCATGAGGGGATTTAGGTGGGTGAAGGTGGAGGACAGGGTGGACACGCAGAGGTTGTGTTATCCTCAGGCTCTGGTGAGATTCTGCTATTTTGTGATGGATTCGATGAAGGAGAATGGTTTCGTAACTAAGCCTGCGATCTGCGCATGTGTGGTGCCTGTTGGAAAAATTAATTTATACCTACCACTGACGCTTCCACCGTCTTTTAGAGAGCTCCTCGACCGATTTATTCACCGACATATCTCCTGCTCCGAGAACCCTCTAGATGTTCCAGAGTCTTCAAAGACCTCTATAAATAGAGGTAGATGTAAACATTTCATCAATCAAGCAAAGATCAATTTATGTATTATTATTCTATTTTATTTTCTGTGTTATTTTTCTTCTGCCCTCTTCATTTGGTATCAGAGCTTGGATTTGGGTCTCACTCCTTCATGAGAGGGCCCAGGATCCTGAAAGGAGAGTCTTCGTCGTTGAGAAAAGAGTTTGTGCAGTGCTAGAGTTGGGTTGTGAATATCACAGAGTGAGCATGTATGTCGAAGGGAATGATGTCCGAATGTGGCCCAACGAATAGAAAGAAGGCAGAATCGGATTGTTCCCCACGAGCTCAGCAGCTCCGGGTTCTGCATCATCGATGTGGGGAAGAAGGAATGCGCTTAATCTAGAGATCACATGACATAATGATACACAGAGAGAGTCTTGGTCTATACTCACTCAACAGGTCATGAAGATCGCGATTTTTCTTGTAACGCGTTATCCGAGATCGGTTTCATAGGAGCAAGGGATCATTTTCAACTGAAGGAGCCATCATTTTGGGTATATACATAGTCGAATCTGCTGTGGTTGTTTGTGGTCAAATATTATCAATATTTCACGCATTGTTGTAGCAACACGAGGATACAAGGAGTAGGAGGAGGAGTCAACCCAACTACATAAGAGGCGACTTTATTCACAACAAATTTTGGTTCAAAATTTTGCACGACATCAGTTCGAGGTTGCATCCACTTGGCAAGTTTTGCCAAAAGGGGTAAATTCAGGCGCAAGGGTTTGCAGAAGTTCGAGCCCCACATCCCAAGGTCAATATGGAGGTTTTGTTGGACACAAATTTGATAGCTATGCCGTCTATAACGAAGATGGTGGCTCTCCCGAAATGTAAAAATCTGCATGCCCACATTATCAAAATTGGATATGGGAGTGACATATTTGTGTGGAATAATCTCGTCATTAATGGCGTGCAACCTAATGAATTTACTTTCGCCACTGCTGTTAAGTCTTGTGCTAACCTGGCGGATGTAGAGATATGAATAGGCGTTGAGTCAAGTGGTGTAAATGTCTTCCATGTTTTAGTAAGGTGAGAACTTCATTTTGTAATTGTAATATGGTTGAAGTGAAATGCATTGTTGAAAGTGCTTGGAATGGTCATTGAGTCAAGTTGTAAAAGGTGAGAGTCAAGTTCAAATAAGAAGAAGGTCAAGGTCAAGTAAATGAGTCTAAAATCTTTGTGAAAATGAGTCTTGAAATGTAAAGTCATTACATTAATCTCAAGAAGAGTCGGTCAAAATGAGTGCTAGTTAAAGTTAAAGTAAGAGTTTGTTTGTTAAGCTAGTCAAAAGTTGAGTCCAAATCAAATGTTAAAGTGATGTAAAATCATGGCAAGTGGTGTGTCAATTATGTTTGCCAATCCATTGGCATAGGTTGTCTTGTTGGATATTGATCAACTCCAACAAGAAACGTATCCATAAAGTATATTGAAAGGAAAAACAAGATGAAAGAAATAGTAAAAGACAGACTCATGATGCAGAAGACAAAGGGTGATAGAAGACAAAAAAATGGATGGTGAAAGACAAGGAAGAAATACTTTCGTTGGAAGAGGTAAAGGACAAAGAAGACTCCAAATGAAGTTATGTAATGCTTAATGATGAGATGTAAATGGGCATATGTAATGGACTTGTAATTTGTTTGGCATTTAGTAAAGAATGTGGAATTTTTGTACCTGAGATGAAATCATGCATATATGTTGTAGGGGGTGCATGATCGGTAGTACCCGACACCCTGGAGGTTTTTGGTCCAAAGTTGTAAAGCTTAGCCATAGGCAAGGCAAGCTATATTCCCTAGGTGTTTAGTAAGCCCGGTTGAGTCAGGCCTACATGGATTAGTGTGATCATGTAGTGTGTATCCCTCTTACGCATAAAGAGTGGATGTGGCATCAAACTACACAATTAACCACTAGGTAGGTACGAGGGTGGTAGGTGTACTCGTATCTAAGTTTGATGCTGATCGGAGAAGTTAGATCTTTGATTAAGGGGAGGAATGCGAGATTAAGTAAGCTCAGAGTGTGAGTTGGGACCAAGTTATGACTAAATGAGTATTGATGAACCATGTATGTGAAAAAGATACCTAGAGAACTGACGAGTATAGCGGATGGTACCCATGTATCTCGGTAGATGGATTTATTTTTATATGGACATCAATGATCAGTTGTTTGCAGGTGTAAAAGGAAGATGAAAAAGTTCGAGCATTAATCAATGTTATGCAGGTACAAAGAAGAAGCAAAAATGTTTGAGGATGAAACTCATAGTGAAGAAATCCCAAGTGAGTGAGTGTTGTGTAAATCAATTTCCCCATCATGCAAGGTTCGTGGTCAGCCAAAACCAACAATAAACAAAGTTTGTGGTCAACTAGAAACCACTTGGTGTGATAATCCATGAGCATTGTAATGGTTAGGGGTAAGTTGTAAAATCCCAAGGTGATTTATGATGAGGAGAAGCTAGTAAAATAAAGTAGCACATTAAAGCTAGTAAAATAAAGTAGCACATTAAAGGAAGCCCAATCATATGAAGATAGAAACTGAAGATTGATGTAATTAGTAGTAAAAATTATGGGGGAGTGTTGGAAAATTCAATTTCTACCTATGACCGGCACTTCCACCGTCTTCTAGAGAGTGACTTAGCCACCGACATATATCCTGCTCTACGGACTTAACCACTGACATATCCGACATATCTCTGGCTCCGAGAACCCTCTGAATGCTCTAGAGTCTTCCAAGACCTCTATAAATAGAGGCAGATGTAAACATTTCATCAATCAAGCAAGGATCAATTTCTGTATTATTCTTCTGTGTTATTTTGCTTCTGCCCTCTTCAGTGCCGAATGCGGTCGAGAAGGTGTTGGTTGTGGGCGTAGCCAGAGACCCCATTTGGGTGCCAGCCATGGAAACCAGTTTGGGGCGGCGCTCCATGCAGCAGCAGAGAAGATTGGCGTGGAATGCTCGCAGTTTGGGTTTGAGGAATCGTGGATGACAATGGGCGTACAGAGTCTCAACGCTTTCATGCAAATAATAGCAGACAAATTTGAGCATTCTCATTAATTAATGGCAGTTCATATACATAACTAAAATTTCGGGGCTACGCCACTGAATCTGAGAACCGAAAACGTTTTTTTCACTTTCCCTCTTGTTACAGAGCCACCACGTTTCATTAGGTTGATCCTAAAGGTCATCTTCGAACGGTATTGAATTCCAAAATACAAAACTTTCTTCGAACCTGTCGTTCTACAACGTGTCCTGCTTGAATTGAAGGTCACTAATAGCCATGTTCGACCTAAAATGTGATTTGTGATGGGATGAACTAACAACACAAGATATCACTATTGGCTGCTTGTCCCTGCTTTATTTTAACAAATCAATGTATTTATAAAACAGTATTTACAAATTTAAAATAAAAAGTCTCTTTTTGGTTCAACCTGGTTCATGTTGCACATATCTTAGAAATTCGAACCAAGGGTATCTTAGAGGCAGGAAGAAGAGATCAATAATATGCAAATCAACGGTACCAAGATAATCTCGAATTCATAAACAAGGAAACGCTATTGCAAACATTTCTGTAAGAAATAAATGCAGAGCACAGTACAACTTGTTTGTAAGCTATAGTCTGGCAGCAGTCGAACACATGGACAGTTGCAGATCAGAATACAACTTATTTATTTAACGAAGAGAGAGCAGCACAAACTAGAATAAACTCTTGTAACCGGGTCCTATCTGACATATACATGTTTCTTCAAAGCAGAAACCGATCTGAATCGATTCAAGACAATGTTCGATACAAGTAGAGGGCTTGTCGGGACAGCCATAATCCAATAATTTCCTCATCATATTATTGTGTGCAGCACCCAACAGAGCAGAAGGCTGCGTCCGCGCCGCATCAGCTGCTAAATTGACAGAATAAGTAAATTAGCGGTGTCTATTTATGCTGAAAACTTGAGCATTGAAATATACATACCAGAGGAAAACGAGTAGACGAGCAACAATACGAGAAAGGCTACAGAAGACTGCTGCATTTTCCTCATTTTCTCTTCCTTCGTCCCACCAAACACGGCTCTGCACCAAACAACGAGAAGAACAAACACGGCTCTGCACCAATACACACTACGCTTCGCAGTTTATAAAGAACTTAATTAATGATAAAAAACTTTTTAGAGACCATGTGTGCCCTATTCACGATGTGAATACAAATATATGTTTAAAGGATTAAAGGGACAACGTTTTATTCTTGATATTGAAATCCTCATACCTGAAATATTATAGAATATGATATCGATTTTTAAATATTATGGAATATGATACCGATACAATATGTGTGACTAGATCCTTCTTGTATATTTAAGTGGGGAACCCTCTCGAACAAGGTATTGGTTGGGATATGTGTGAATGGATCCTCAGGGGGCTGTGGGAGAAGAGCCAACTTAGTTTCTAGAAGGCTTAGGGTTTGACAGGTGTGTAAGGGATTATATTAGGGTTACAAACCTTTGTGGCTGACCTGGAAGTTTCTAGGGTTTATAGCGTTAGATGTTGTGTGTTCAGATGGTGGCCTAGCTGAAGATCAGTGGTAGAGTCAGGGGGGGCCCGCTTAAATCTGGTGAGGTGTACAGGGAGGAGTTAAGGCAGTACCACCAAACTTTATTAGTGGATGACATGAGGGTCTGTAAGGTCGGGTAAGAGTTGGAGGCCCTCTCTACATTAGGGACAAGTGGCGAATTTGCTCGTGGATCTATGGAGATTAGAGCCATCGAGATCATAAATTATCTTTTTTCTTGGGAAGCAGAAAGGGGAGGTGATATGTGTGCATTAACGACCACTCTATCGGCACTACACTTGTCGAAGGGTTTAGAGGGAGGTCTTTGTAGTAAGGGAGCATAGGAGGGAGGTTTGACTGCACTTGTTGCAGAGAAGGGGGTGGTGAAAGGGTCTTTAACCCTAGAAGCTGGGAGGAGATTTCAAAATGGATTTGGTTTAAACAAATTTGGGGAGGTGGAGGCAGAGTTCGGGATAGTTAGGAATTTTTAGGACGCTGTGGAAGGGAGGATTTGTCAGCGGCAAGGCAAAAGACAGTAGGGTTAGATGATTTTAGTACTAGTTTAATTAGAAGTATGGGGAAGGCATTTGTCCGAGCAGGATTAAATCCCTGGAGGATGCGGATGAGGTGATGAAAAGGGTCTGGGTGGTGAATAATGACAGTCTAATGTTAAAGTGATGGCATTGTGCTTTTAATCCAGAGAAGGAACATATACGTTTCAGACATTTGTGGGTCTTGATGCCTAGGTGTTCGCTTGCAATCTGGAACTTGGAGGCATTTAAGGAGATTGGAAATACCCTCGAAAAATTCTTATATGTTGATTCAAAGCTATTGATAGGATCAGATAGGCGGATGGGGAAATTGTTGGTGGAAATTGATCTGAATGGAGGTTTATCGATCGAGTTAGATATTGTTTCGCGTGGAAGTGTGATTCAGCAGAGGCTGGATTATTTGGGGGTTATTTTTAGGTGTGAAATGTGTAAGGAGACGGGGCACCTACGACATTAGTGCAATGGGATTAGTATGAAAGAGAAACCAGGTTGGGATGATGCAGGCGACGAAGTGGAAGTGACTATGCAACCAACAGTCACAAATTCAACTCTTGAAGATTGGACAAAGACCCTGCATCCTACGACCTTAGATAACGACACAGGGATTGGTAAGTCAAACCTATTGTGCTCTAATTTTTCATCCACTATGTCCATCAGTGATGTTATTTGGAGGAAGTTTTTATGGGAGGAGTCCTCCAAGTTAGAGAACGTAACTAAGGAGAAGCTAGGGTCTATTTGTAACCCTAAATTTGTATATAATACTAAGTGTTTAAGGGAGTTGAGCGGGTGGGAGTTCCGAAAGATTCTTTAGAAGAACCCTTTGGTATTGGGATGGATTTGGAAGGGAAGGGAGTAGGAATCCCTGTGGGAGGGGGGATTTTTCTCAAACTATGATGAATGTGTCTCAGTCGAGTGAGTTGGTGAAGGGGGGTGGGAAACTACCAACTTTGGAGGATTTACTAATTGTGTGGGTGAGGGTTGTCCTACTGTGGAGAGGGTTTCCCTAACTTATGGGCGTGCGGAATATAGGACTATGTTGCAGAGTGGGTAGCTAGATGATTTTATTTGGGGGGGGAGGAATTCGGATAATCCTCTTTCAACATTTTCCTTGAAGCCCGGGTCGTTAGGGACTGAAGGGATTTCAGCCTGCATTACTCATTCTTTGGAAAACACTGTAGAAAAGTCTCATGAAGGTTTGGAGGGCAGGGTTGAGCCCTCTCTTTTAAATATACACGATGATTATTTCAGTGGGGCTGGTAAGGGTTCTGCAGAAACCCATAGTGATAATTGTCTGAAAAAACTGAGTGTATTCTTTGAGCTAGATGAGTCTTTAATTAGTTTTATTCCTACCTACAGAGATATTCTTACCCGGTCTCCTCTGTCGATTTTTTATGGGGGAGAACCTCTACCAAAGACTTTAGAATATAAGGTGTGTTTCTGCTCACAACTCGGTGGGAGAGGCTTCACTGTTAAAAGGAGCGGTTCATGTAGGTTTGGAGAAATATTTTTCCCCGCTTAAAACTAGAAGTGTGAGGAAGCTAGGGAAAGAGAAGGAGACTTTTCAACTACCATTTTTTTGATGATTGATGTACCTAGGGTGCTTAGAGCTCAGAAATCCCTCGCGAGGGTTAAAAAATGATTGTTGCAATCCTAAATGTTAGGGGAGTGGGGAGAACTTCTAAGTATGTATCCCTCAAAAGGTTCCTAGAGTCAACAAAACCAAACGTTTTATTTATCCAAGAAACAATGGTCTGTGAAGCAAAAATGGGAGAATTTTTTGTTAAGTTACTTCCTAATTGGTATTTCTATGGGGTGGATTCTTGAGGACTTTAAGGTGGACTGTTAACCGCTTGGAATCCAAGAAAAGATGAATTTTCATCTTTTTTTGGCCCCTACAGGGATATTGCTGGATGGAGTAGTTAAAGATTTAAATAAAATATTGAAGTTGATAAATTGCTATGGACCTTATTCTGACAAAGAGGTTTTTTGGAAGGTTATTAAAAGGGATGGGATTCTTAATGAACACAATCTTGTTCTGGGAGGCAACCTAAACTTTACTACCTCAAAAAGAGAAATGTGGGGAGCCCATGCTAGAGCTGATCCCTTAATTTTGCAGACACCGAGGTAGAGCCCACCACTAAGAACACAATGTTTGATACAAGTAGTTGGGTCGTCGGGACAACCATAATCCAATAATTTCCTCATCATATTATTGTGTGCAACACCTAACATACAACAAGGTTGTGTCCACACCACATCAGTTGCTAAATACAAAGAATAAGTCATGATTAGTTGTGTCTATTTATTCTCAAAAATTGACCATTGAAATATACATACCAGAGGAAAACGAGTAGATGAGCAACAATATGAGAATGGATACAAAAGACTGCTGCATTTTCCTCATTTTCTCTTCCTCTGTCCCAAAAGCTTTCAGTTTATTCATGTTATCTTTGTCGTTTTATTTTTTAATTCACGTTATTGTGGTTTTACGAGCAAATTCACATGGATGTGTGTCATGGATATCCACTTCCAAATTGAAAACTCACTCCCAATTCCTTCAAGGAATAAACTTATTTAATTAATAATAAAAAACTTTTTAGAGACCATATGTGCCCTGTTCACGATGTGAATACAAATATATGTATAAAGAATTAAAGGGACAACCAAACTCACATTGAGATAAATACAATGTGGGGCATCTAGTTATGATAAGGATCTCTACAATGTGACTCTTATTTCATTGTCATTTTAAGCTATTTGTGAAAGAAATTCGGTCACATTTTGTCCTAGAGACACATGGGAAGTCCCTCTAATCTTGATAAGAAACTAAAGATTATTAAGGATTTTTTTTCTATCACAAGTATGATTCTTAATGCTAATAAATTAAAGGTTATGATATATCCAAATCCAAAAATTTCATTTACACCAATTTCATGTATGACAATAATAGCTTGGAGGAAATGAACTCATTCAAATATCTTGAAATCGATCTTCAATGCAAGATCAAATGTAACTATAGCATTGAGAAAATGATAAATGGAGGGTGGAGAGATTATTATGAATTGAAAAGAGTTGTAAAATAATTGTGTATTTTGGGGCTATAGCATCTATACAGATTCATGGAGAAAGATAAAGCAAATCCAAAAGCATTTTATAACGTATAATAATAAAATTAAAGTCAATATACCCTATCCTATCTTCCTCATAGATGCAATTCTTTCCCCCATTAAGAGCATGGCTATGACTATCTATTTAATTCACAAGTACAAGATAAATAACATGGATGACAAGAGACTTCGTAAGGTTACTTTGATATCCAATCAAAGCCACCTATGACTCAAGCATGTGTTGATGTTTTTTCATGACACCCATCAACTAGGTGTTTGGGGTGCATATTTGAACTTATGACTCTTTCAAATGGAGATCAAAATTTTCAAATTTGGAAAGTGCCAAATACCATTCACCTATTGATCATGGAGACCCAACAAGTTTTAATAATTTAGAATTAGTTTTAGTATTTCACTTCTTAAAGAAGAAAATAAAAAAAATACTAAAAATAAGTAAATTTATATTTCCATCTTTTCGTTGAATATCCCTATGTTTCATCTTTGTCCAACATTTTACAGAATTAAAAATAGAGATCATATTCCCAAAATATTGTCAATTTTCTCCATCTTCCAAAATACCCCAACACTTAGTCATTTACCATGTCCTATCTATACTATTGTCCTATACTTAGCCAATTTACAGGTTAAATCCTATGTAGAGAACTCGACACTTTCATTTCTCCGCATGTGCTATCCATCCACAACCTCGATTTTGTCCTCCACATTCTTCAAATTGTACCCCTTACTCTCATACTTATTCATTTTCCTTACTCTCCATACTCCATACTTAGTCATTTTCCTTACTCTCTCATTACTTTCCTTAGTCATATTCACACTCCATACTCCATTTCTATTTTTCATTTCCATTTCCATCCATTTCCATACCTAATCATTCTTCATCTCTCCACATTGGCTTTTTTACTTTTTACTTCAATCAACACTTCCACACTTAGTCATTTTCCTTATCTTGTGTGGAAATTCCCTCTTGTGTGAAGTTTCCCTCCCATATACCTTTTCTCCACTCTCCACACAATTCTACCTCCGCACTTGAACATTACTCTGCAAGCTATTTCAACACTTAGTTTATTTTTATTTTCAAAGTTCCCCAACCTCTGCACAACTATTTCAACACTTAGTTTACTTTCCAATATATTTTTACTAAGATTTACTAAGTGTTACATCCCCTCCTATTTTTCCACACACCCTAAGCTATTTCAACACTTAGTTTATTCTCAAATTTCCCCAACCTCTGTATTTTTCAAGATATTTTTACTAAGATTTCCCAAGTGTTACACTCCCCTCCTATTTTTCTCTATATTTACACTTAGTTTATTTTTTCATTTATTTTTCTAATTTTTATTCCCCTTCACCCCCCTTCCCTTTGGCATATTTGTACATGTGGCAGTGAATTGGACCTATCCCTAGGTGTCACTTGGATGGCATGAGTTGGACACAGATGATTGGGCAATTATTTGGCATGATGACTGAGTAGTGAGATGGCAACTAGAAGTTACATTGTGCACAAGCTACTAAGGGTTTTATGACTCTTTCTACTTCACACAAAAATAATATGAGATGCCATTTTGTTTATAAACATGATATGTGAGACTTCCCACAATGCACGTAAGATAAATAGGGTGGATTTATAAATTAAGGGCCAAGAATTCATGTGAATTATAGATCAACCATTTTTGAGTTCTTATCTTCCGGACGCCATAAAGTTTAATCCCAATGTCCAAATGGAGAAAATGAGAGATCATTGGAAAGCTAGAGATACAAAGAACAATTTGGAAATGGTTTCCATGGTTGGAAAATGGTTTTTTTAAATAAATGTATGAACTTCAAAAGTGAGTTTCAATTGATGGAACAAATATCTAAGTTCACATTTACAAAATGGAAAATAAAACCCTAACCCTAACCCTAAAGAAGCTTCAAGAAGATTAAAATAAGATTACAAAAGAAGAAGATAAGAATATTTGGGCGGTAGCGGTTATGAGTTTTTGTAGTGATGGTTTCTTGCTAGAAGCAAGTTTTTCCTTTCCAAGATTTTGTGAATTATCTTGCTCAAATTTCTTCCTCATATTTCTTTCTACTTGATTCTTTCCATTAGGTTTTCCATGCATGTTTGGGAAAAGGAAGATCTTGATCTGAATCACCATTGTTTTTTATGATATTTCAGGTCTAGAGGAGAAAAATCCATCATTGTAAAAGGAAAATGTACTTTATTTCATTTTATCTAATTGTCATTGTGATAGTGTTGAGGCTGTGTTAACTGTCTTATTTCAAACATTGTTAAACTTGTCACATTTGGGATATTGTTATTAAGTTCTCCCACAAACAACTATTCAAGTGTCATGTTGTTTTTATGAATATGTGTGGTGATTTATCAATGGATTCTTGAGCAAATGGTGCTTTACAAATTCATTTGATATTAACACAAAATTCTTGATGACTTTTCCATATTTTTTTATATATTTCATCTTTCAAAGTCATAGTTGATTATGGGTTCACATTATTTTAAAAAGAAGGAAGAATATTTGTTGAAAGTGGACTCCAAACCCAGTAGATACAAATATTTGTAGACATATTTATTTCTTTTTCTTGAATGCGATGATGTGCTTGCCAAGTATATCTACATATAAGAGTTTGTACATATGTACACAAGAGTTTGCACATCTGTACATAAGAGTTTGTACATCTGTATATAGGATTTATATTGGAAGATTTGTTGTAGTTTTTTGTTGCATGCATCTAAGGTCATAAGAAGAATATTCTATATATCACGAAAGAGGAGTACCACCTCTATAAAAACGAGGAGAGCCTTTCTTGTTCCCCACAATATTTTCTCTCAATGTTGGACATTTTTCCTTGATAGGAAAAGAGATCAATATCAGGGTTGGAATAAACATACTGAGTCTTGACTAAGTCATTGTGTTATAAAGGAATACTTCACTTTGTAGAATAACGATAATATTAAAAATATCATTACATTAAATTTAAGGAGAAATTGTGGTGTGATAACGAATTAGAGAATAAGAGGAAGTTAAGATATTACAAGGAGGCGATGAACCCTAATTTAGAAGATCAAAAGTATCTCTTTGTTTTAACTAGAGTAAATAAGAAAATCAACATTGCTAAAATAAGAACAAACTCTCATGATCTTCATAGTGAAATAGGTAATTGGAAAATTCCTAAAATGCCACGGGTCAAAATAATATTGTCAGTTCATGACACTAAGAGGGTTGAAGATGAAAATCAATTTCTCTCCTTTTATTGATTGCGAGGAAAATTGTTATATACTTATATAATTGTCAAATTTTCTTTTATAACATTTTTTTCATTGAACATAATTATATAATGGGGAGGATTGTTTTGAAGGGACACAAATATTTAAAAACATTTGGTTAAAATTGAAGAAAAGCATATCCAACCTAAATTTTCTCAAGTGCTGCATAGATGCATCCATTCTTCCTCATTGTACTTTGAATAATTTGGTTCACACATGCATCTTTACATGGGAAAAAAAAGAGATAGGTATAACTAAAATTCATTCCACTAGATCCAATATTTCTAGACTCAACCCAAGTAACCTCACTCCACCTTAAACTATCTTCTATTGTATGCATTGATTTATAGGATAAGTTGTCTATATTCCAGATCTAGTAATGTAGTGGAGAATTATTTTAATCTCATTACTCCAAAAAAAATATTATTAAAGTATTGAATAATTCTTCTAATTCCCACCTTCTTTCCATTCACACTTTGTTTTTGGGGAAATCCCCTACAATAGTGGGCTTACTCAACAAACCAATAATCTTAAAGAAATACAATTCCCAAAGACAACATACAACAAATATTTTATAACCATTTCAATTGAAATAACTAACTATATTGAGGAGAAGAAAATTAAACTCATCGACAATCCTATGTTTTATGTCGTTCCCGAATTCCAAAATATTCTCACTTTTTTGCGAATTGTTTCCTCTCCAACCTGAAATAAATTCAAGCATAAAATTCTACACAGAGAGGTAGTTATACTAATAACTACTCATTACTTCAATTAAATACAATGGAATAATCAAAGCAAGTAGTTTTCTACACAACATATATGAAATAATTGCAAATTAAACATTACAAACACAATGATTTTCGAAGGAATGAGATACTTATAAATACTCAATAGTTTTGGTAGTTACAATGTATGTATGTCTCATGCGACACTTCCCTATCAAAAAAGACTCTGGGTTCCTCCACCCAATATCATGCTATAAAGGTTGGTCTTTACGTTTGATTCACTGGTAGACTCAAGGAGGATATAAGGGAAACTCCTAGTTAGATAGGATGGTGATCAAATAAGGTTGGAAATAGGGGTTTCCAGGTCAAGAACCAACAAAAAAGGGAGGTATATGGGCTTACAGACATGGCGGGTGTAGCGAAATGAGTGTTTGTTTTTATATGCAATGGATCATTATTTGTTCAATACTTCTTCATTTTGGACCAAATGCTCTAATTATGCCATCTATAGTTGGTTAGAGACAATTGAGTATAGGTAAATGAAGTTAGGAAACTAACCAAACCTGTAACTCAACATTTAATTAGGAAAACAAAAAATAATTTTTAAGCATTTATTAACATGTACGCTACTCTCCTTTGGTTAGCCCACGTATACATGTGCTTCACAACTGCCAGGGCGCATACAAGTTCCAAAAAGGTGTTTTTGAGAATATCTCAAGGAGGTATGGGGAAGAGTTGTCTGCAAGTAGGATAGGGACTAGGCCAATAAGAGCACCAATGCTTCAATGGTTGCAATTGAATCTATAACAAATGCACCCTAATGTGTGAGGTAAGAAGAGAAACTTATGACCAAAATCCATTATAAGTCTTCAAAGAGAAGTATGTCAGGGTGAAGTTTGTCATAATCCAATAAAAGAACAATAAACAACCATAGAA
>SNQJ01S0066476.1:43000-67835 GCA_010110895.2 Picea sitchensis
TTTCAATCCTTCCATGATCTCCCCTTTTAAACCATCCATCTTAGTATCCAACTTAGCTTCCATTGAATCCATCATCTCTTATAGTTCATCTTTGGTTATTGTCTTCTTTTGTAAATCATTTATGTCCCTACGCATTTCTTCACCTTCATCAAGAGTCCAAGTAGGATTGTTTGGAGGCTTATTTGGCGTAGAAGTTCCCTTTTTTGGTGGCATGTTGGCCAAGTATCACTTTAAACCTTGATTTTGAGGTGGTTCTGCTAGACAATATTCCTTTTATTGTATCATCAAAATTTCAGCCCTTATGAGTATGAACTTTTATTTTTTGTAGGTCTCTGATATTTCTTCTCTTCAATGCCATAGGTCTGATAAAAATTGGATGTGCCAAGTGGAATTTATGGTAACTTCCCCGCAACTTGCTGATTTTTGGCCTTTCCAGGAGATATCACTTGTATAGCGTTCCCCACACAAAATAATCGATATAAAATTCTAAAACTCGTACCATAACTACTACGGGCTGTCCAATATCCAATGAAACTAGTCTCACTCAATTTGGATACTCTAGGAAGAATTTATGATTGTTTTACTCAGAACACCTGCTTTAGACTAGTCAATAGGACTAGTCAGATACCCTATCTTCCACAGTGTGTATCTACAAATTTAAGATGAACCATAAGCCTAAATTGCTACCACAGATACCTTACTAATTTATTAGAATATACTCCAGATTTCAGGGTCTGAAACGCTACAGAAACATTTTTATAGCGAAAATTACACAATGACTCAATTCAAGATGATTCCAGAACCCTATCTTACAAAGGATGTATCTACAAACGTATAAGGCCTCAGGAGCTGAAATTTTAACCCAACATACCTTGATCCGTCTACTAAATATCCTCCAATCCTTTCCTTTTGAATCATTGTAGAAAAATAGTTATAGCGAAAATTCCACAGTGTCTTAGATGTAGCAGCGAAACCCCAAGACCTTGAGCTCTGATACCATATGTTAAGAACCAAATATCAATATAGCATAGAAAAACCTCAGAATAAGCACTCAACGCCTTTAAAAAGAGAGAATTTCAAATAATAAGCCTCTTTGAGGGGGCAACCTCCTTTTACCCCACATAAATGTTCAAGTACAAGATGAATCCAAATGAAAATGTCTCCTTCATATATATAGGAGACTAGGAGGTATAATTACAACTAATGGAATAAATAAGACATAAATAAAATAACATTTCTAATGTAATATGCCCTAATTAAGGGGTAATGAGCCAATATTAGGGCTTAACATTGTCCCAAAGCAAGATTTGTTGAAGTCGATAGGAAGAGATCTGTTGGAAGGATGGAATTAAAGAATCCCCCATCAACCAACACGATGATGTAATGTACCCCAAAATTTACCCAATAAAAACAAATTTTGATAGGTGCATTAATACTTCTTTACTCTGATATATTTAATCGTTTTAAACATGTAATTGTCACTATTGATATATGACATATACTTACTCGTAGTTACAAGTGATTAATAACAAGGTCGATAACCTTCTCATGAAGTCATGCTTATTAAATTAATTCGGTACATGTCACAATAATTGTGTCAACAGACTAGAGAAAAGGTCATTCTGGTGGTTTATTTTCTGTTAAAACCTTAACATGGTAGTTAGAGGGAACTTAATCATACGCCAATTGTATATGACAGGTTTGATCGAATAATGAGGTTTATCACTGAGGTTTGGAATCCCATCTGGCATGACAAGTCAATCCCTAGACCCGGGGTCCTATCGAGTCCGACCCCAACCTTATTTTCCAGCAATAACTCCACCCAACTTAGTGACGTGAATTACACTAACAACATTAAGGATTTGGTTGAATGTGAATTCAGACTTGTCCATAATTATCATAACTTTTCTGGTCTGAGAGTTATTAGGGTTTTGCAATTGTATTGATCCTAGGTTATTGTGACCAATGTGGATGTGCCATGCACATTTAATCACATGTCCAATGTACCCACGCATCCCTTTGCCATTACTCCATGATACGAGAGGCTCCTGGTAACTAAGTCTCGCTTTTCTTTTGCTCTTATGCATTTCGTAAAACCACCCAGTGTTAACCTCTTCAAAGCTTCTATACGTGTAACAAAAAGGAATGGTGACAAGAGGGGTTCTTGTTCTATGTAAATCAAGAAGACGGATGCACGACCGTCTAGTTCTCCTCCTTTACCAAGTAAGTCCACAGTGAATCTAACACTTATTGGTAGTAGATATGGAAGGGTCAGTCGTATTCATGCTTGTCTCTGTAACTTGTTTCCTTACGGTTGTTGGTTGAGGTCCTTCCTTCGTTATTCTTAAATATTTGTGTGTAACTCCAACCACGCTCCATGTAAAAAGGTAGTTCTAACTTTGTGGTGGTTTTCAACCTTATCTCTTCTGTGAGGCCAACCACCCACTACTCATGAATTCCATAAAACTTGTATGTAGTTTTTACACAAGTGGTTCAATTTATTTTTCTTTGATTCGAGGATAGTCCCGTAGTATTGTTAGGGTTTTGTTGGCAAGAAACTATCCTCAGACTTCTCCTTAAAGCTTAGTATTGTAAATTGTGTTTGGAGTCATTCACGACATACCTAACGTCGAAAATCTTGTGGTTGAAACCTGGTTGAAACCTTCTCAAGTTTTCTACAGTGACCCTAACATATACATACATACATACATACATACATACATACATACATACACACATATATATATATATATATATAACATCCTGTGTAAGTAACTGTGTATTATTTATCTCTTTGTATTCTATCAAATTTATCTTTTACATTGTGAGGGTTTTTGTCGGCAAGACTGGGACCTCAATCTTCTCTCTGTCTCTTATATTTTTCATTTTAATATTCCTGTTTGGTTAAATAATGAGCCTTTGAACTATTGGCTCTTGAAAAGGTTACACATCCGAACTTATTGTGATTTATTGCCTTCTCGAATTTAATGTTGTAAGGTCGTAAACCAATCCCCTATGGTTGGGATAATGTTTCCTTACTGATGTGCAGAGTTTAATACTAAATATATTTACCTTGCTCGTACTGGTATAGGGATTATGATAGCCATATTGTTCCTCTATGTGTAAACATTTCCAAACCTAACTTAATTAGAGTAATTACTTTAATCTCTATGTTTCTGTATTTCTGTTTTTGAAAACATGTCTATTTTCATTTTCTTTAGCGTAAATAGAATAGTAAAAGTCATATAAAAAAGGGCCATAAACACCTATGTGCTACATATGATGTACTTTGGAAACTCTTTCTGGTTTATCAAATCTTAGATGTTTTTAGAAATGTTCTACTTCTTCAGTGAAATGAGAAAGGCAAACTAGGTATCCTGAACTATGTTCTTGACTGTGTTTTTCTTTATCATCAATTGTAAGTTTAGATAATTATGAGAAAAGTGTCTCACGAATTTATCTAAAATTCTGAATTGGCAATATGCTTCTGTGTGACATACTTTATACTGTGTAAATATTTATTTTTCTAGTTATGCAATATTTTACATGTTTAACAATGTTCTATCTGCTTGTTAGATTCTGCACAATCAGTTAATTTTGTTCGGTTACAAAACTAATGATGGGACCCCTGTTTCCATTGCGAGGGTACCCATCAGTCATTTCAAGGTCCACTCCTCCCCTTCGGGCTATGGACAGTTCGCTCAGCGTCGTCGATGGTAAAAACACCCCACGCCAAACTCAACCTAAGTATTAACCTGGTGTTGACTCTTTAATGTTAAATTTCATTGATTCTTTCCTGAACATTGCTTTATCTTCCATATTTAATTTCATTGATTAGTTTCATAGCATTGTTTACTAATACCTCGATCTTCCTCTTGCAGTATTTAATCGTTTTGAGGAAAGGATACACGATATCGCCTCAATCAAAAGGTATTCGAGTTCCATATCTCAACATCTGACTTTACTTCTCAGGTTCTGGTTGTTTAGCAATACAGGGTTCCATAGATTAACAATTTACTTATCTTTGATTCCTTAATGGAATAAACAGATTGAAAGGGGAAACCCTATATTGTATATGAATTCCACGATTTACAGTTTTATGATAGCATATGTTGCGTGAAATGTTAAATCTTTGTTTTGTGTTGATTCACCTCTGTAACATTTAGCATGTATTATATGGATATCACTGTAAATTTNAAGGGGAAACCCTATATTGTATATGAATTCCACGATTTACAGTTTTATGATAGCATATGTTGCGTGAAATGTTAAATCTTTGTTTTGTGTTGATTCACCTCTGTAACATTTAGCATGTATTATATGGATATCACTGTAAATTTGCTTCTGGTTTTGCTGTAATGAAAAGGACTATAACTTTCTACTCCTTCTATATAGTCGGATTTAAGGAAATTAATGGAAATCTCATGTGAATTCAAGACGTCTATAAAATCTTTTTGTGTATGATTCCTTAGATGTTTATGCAACTCTGCGTATCTAAAATATACAACAATATATATGCATATATTTATATCTTATATTCACTTCCATAATTTCATTTATCTTTTCAACAACCCAATGTTTCTTAAGTTTACCTGTACGTATATATTCACATGCCTGGTAAGGTTATAACTAACATAGTATTAATTATATTTTATTTAGACTGGATGCATATCCTATGTACATGTATATTTACATAATTCAACTTCATTAATATCTAACACACAAAGTAGCTTTCTTAAATTTACTCAATGAATACAATCAAACTGTAAAGGCTTATTCTACAATTCATTTCAATCTACCAGTTATAAATCAATAAAACGATTCAACAAGAAATAAGTATATGTACATATCTAAACAAAGTGCTGGGACAAAAAATGGAATAGCCAAGTTCCACCCAACCATAGAACGAAACAACCAAACTACTTTCTCTGTTCACCCCCTATCTCGACCATGAATCCATAAGGGCGAACTACAATGCTCCTGTTTCGCTATAGTCCTCTTTCAAATCAGAAATTCCCCTTGCCTCACACTCAGAACAATTCTCATAACAACAAGTGATATCCTTTCCCCAAAATACTAAGTAGCATCCTACCTCCTCCCATATGTTGTATATGCAAAAAACATCTTATGCCTAGGTCTTTCCCCCCTTTGGGAATTTTTGCATCTTTACAAATCCCTGATTTGCAGGGGCTGCCAATGGCCAAATTCCTCATTTTCCACTTGTAAAATTCATCCCCGAGGTAGTTCAAGCTTGTTCCCCACTCATGGAGTCATGGTCAGCTGATTTCAGCCTGGCTGTTCCATTTGTCCTTCAACAATTAATATAAAAATATTTGTCTTTTACAAGTGTCATAGTCAAAGAGTTGGTTGGGAAAATCAAATCTTTGCCCAACAGTCACAATAATTAATTACAATTTATCAAATTCCAAATTCCAAATTTCCATAAATGGCAATAATTTTCCAAATACGAATTTTCCAAAAACGAAAATAAATTCCTAAGTGCATATAGACCTTAATAATTAATTATTTTGGGGAATATTACAGACGAGTAGTAGAAGTCCAAAGTTTTGGAAGAACTCAAATGAAATATTGAAAGGACCACCTCGAAGTAAGTCTCTCCTATGCACCAGATGCAAATAGCGCATGGAAGAGACCCTATGAATAATAGCCAATAATGAATACTACTGGTAAAAGCGAGGAAATCACCAATGGGGACAAATGGAATCCAAGGTACTGCACAAATCCCAATGTATGAATAATGTTCTTTCCATCAAACACAAGGGAAACCACTCAATCAAGGACTAATTATGGAAGGTCATCTGTTGAGAAGAAGGTCACCTATCAATGATGTAAATAGGTTCAAGGTGTGACTCTAGGTCAAAATCTCAAGGAGATTTTTCATAGTCGATAAGAGCTTAACCTGTCGATAGGAAGTCAATGGGGACGCTCCATAACAACACAAGTGTAAGACAAAGATACTTTTTATTCTGAGATGTACTTGACATATGGGAAGGCGAACTTGCAAATCCAAGAATTTCGTGGAATGGCTGACATAGGATAAACCTTGCTCTGAACAAAAACACGACACAATATGTGACTTAGGAAACATGAATGGAAAATGAACATTGACATAATCATGTCATGTAGGAGGAAATTATATATTAATCTCCATAGTGACTGAAAGAATAACCATTCGGAGAAGTGAAACTCCATGTAACTGGTTCATTTTCCTAAAGAAATACTAACCCAATTGTTGAGACTAGACTCAATATTTTGTGCTTTGTTCATAGGCGACTTGACTGCTGCCAATAATGGTAAAGAAGACTCATTCCCACACTCTTTTTTATTATTTTATTTTTTTGTATTTTTCATATTGGAAACCCTGAAAAAGAATAAAATAATGCTATAATACATGGAGGAGACACACCTATCCTCAATGCAAGGAATCATGTGTAGGATATGGACACTTGGGGGAATGTTTCCTCCTAGGGTAAAAGGGTCAAATTGCAATGAAAATATTTGCAAGGCTAGAAACTTATGAGAATTCATAAGAAATTGGTTAAGCAACAACAAGTTGAAGATGACATTAGGCTGAAAAGCACAAACAATAAATATGCAATGCAGTTACAACTTGAAAAAAAAAAGTATGGGAGCCTCGCAAATAAGTAGCCATAATAATATTGAGAATAATATGAAGTTTCAATGCAATTTCATGGTGGGACTAACAGGACTTTTGAGCCTAAGGAAACATCAAGAACACCACCAAAAGGAAAATCAAGTGTTAACTAGGATGCCCATGACAGTAGGATGTACCATGAATTAAATGTCATTTAGTGTCACCAATAAGTGGGGTTGACCCTAAGGAAAATGTATAATAGGTCACTGATAATGCAAAATTCAAGGTGGGAAAAATTCTACCCTATATGCCGGTGACAAGGACATTACCTCAGAGATTAAGAAAAAATGGACTAGAAGATACAAAAAATGCCATTCTAATCGTCCCCCTGTAGAATATCAACTCAAACAATAATTTTGTACTATAAATATGGTCCATTAGGCATTTAAATGACAAAAAATGGCGAAACGTATATAAAAGTGGGTATGGAAAATCTTTATAATATGAAAAAATAACCCAAAAACAATTTATTTTAAGTTTTTACCAAATTGAGCAAAAGAGTGGGAAAACCTTCCAAACTTCTAGTGAGCATAACTGGCACTACAATGGTCAGAATTCCTTGCCGTCAGAACTAGGTAAACAAGCACTCCTCTCTATTCATTTTCATCCCAAAATTTTTAAGTTTCTGTAATTTATTATTTTGATTTTTTAATTTTCAAAAAAGGATGGGCTCATACACGCCCTACTTTGGCACAAGGAGTGTATAACCCATCATATACATGACATCTCTTAACGATGAACATATATGTATGTTCCTGACGCTAAAAAAGGGCACATACATGTACATAAAGTTTGAAAAAAATAATCGAAACTTTTCTTGATACATTGTAGAGATCAAAATGGTAATTGAATGGAGAGAGTGGGAACATGAAGACATTGAACAAGAAGTATTGGAAAATATAGAGGCATTATAGGCTCTCTGACAATGTGGGTTGAGAAATTTTTATGAGTTCCCAAATATGCGAGCATAGAAAAGATTGCTACAGATCTTAATTGGTTATTTGAACATGGAGGTAGACACATTTATGATGGATGGCTAATCTTTGACCATAGAGGTGGATGACATTTACTTCATCATAGGTCTCTCTCGATGAGGTGATGTGGTCAACCTAGAGACCCAAGGGGGGATTTGTATGATTATTAAGGACTATATTGCGTCCTATTGCATGATCTGTGACCCGACGGGTCAGGAACCAAGTCCTGATCCGTAACATAGAGGACCTGAGTCTGAAAGTAATTCTTCATACCATTACCAATATTGTGGGATCTACCTCATTGCACCATGCATCAAGGCCACAATTTTTTTTTGCAGTAGAGTGCTTGCACCTAGTGATATATGATTGGATCATGTCTTTACTACAGGGCATGAAGACTCAACTTACCAAATGAAAAAATGGGAATATGAAAAGATTTGGGTGATATGGTCAACCTAGAGGCCCAAGGGGGGATTTGTATGAATATTAAGGACTATATCGCGTCCTATTGCATGATCTGGGACCCAACGAGTCAAGAGCCAAGTCTTGATCCATAACATAGAAGACCTGAGTCTGAAAGTAATTATTCAGACCATTACCAAGATCGCGGAATCTACCTCATTGAAACATGCATCAAGGCCACAAATGTTTTTTTTGCAGTAGAGTCTTGCACCTAGTGATATATTATTGGAGCATGTCTTTACTACAGAGCATGAAGACTCAACTTACCGAATGCAAAAATCGGAAGATGAAAAGATTTGGGAATGGAGGCATCATGTTCTCTTTATTCTTCAAAAGAGTACCTGCCATGAGTATGTGACTATTCATGGTGCCACATAGACTCCAAGAACCATGCTTATTGTGATGGTTTGCGTTGATACATTGCTTAGGAGGTGCTCAACTACTAAGTGCACATGACAATGCATGTTTCAATTGGTGGGAGTGCCAAATCATTGATATCAATAACTATCCCTATGAGGGGATCAATTTTTCTTGAGACCCAAATATTCGCGTACCCCTTGGTGCCACACTGGGTGAGATTGGTAAGAAAATTTTAAATTTTAAATTATTTAATTTCTATTTATTTCAATTATTTCAAAAATTAAACCAAACACATCTTTGGCATGGATTAAAGCTAACAAAATATAATGAATGCAGATGTCAGGCCGAGATGTCCAGAGGGGTACCCATGTCACCAGTGTTGGGGTGTGGTGAAGCATATATAGGCACAAATGCCACACAGATAGAGTGGACGTTGAAAAATTTCTAGAGAAATTTGGACCACCTTAATCATCAAATTCCCATGATTTAGGTCAAGGACTTGCTGGAGAAGATGAAATGAAAAGTATTCCATGTACCATGAGCCTGGGTATGACTATTCTGGAATCTAAATAACGTCATAGTGTTCTACTGAGATACACATGTGGGGGCAGGGCCCTCAACATAAATTTCATATGGTTCTTTTTGTACTAGCCTATGGATAAAAATTGAGGGCTAGAGGCCCAAATTTGTAACTTAAAATCCATATTTTTTTTATTTATAGACACTAAAATAATATATCCATATATATATATTGCATCGGTATAAATGCACTATATACAATTATGTGTGTGCTTCTTACTTTAAGTGTGTGACAAATGCCAATCTAATACATAGTTAGTGTTGGAGATATTATAGACACCTAGGATTTTCCTTTCATTTTATTTTCCTAAGTTTATTTGGCTATGTTGAGGGTCCCTTAGTCTGAAATATTCTCCCCTCGTTGAGGATATTCACCCCTAGAGAAGGGTGCTACATACCCTCTAGTCAATTCTTAGTTATCGTTTAGTTAGACTAGTTGAGTGAAGTGTTGCATGTCAACCTTGGATTTATCACCAAGTGTTGCATGCTAACCTTGGGATCATCACCAATAATTCACACTTGCATTGGGATCATTACCATTAAGGGGCATTCCACATGTGTGAGTGATATCCTCCTCATTTCACTCTAATTTGGTTAGTTAATTGACGACCGCGTGGCCAATTAACTAGGACTAGGTGGTAGTTGACTCCATTGACTGCCAGTGTGTGTCACATCTCTCTAGAACACTCCTAATGCACATTATCTTGGATACTATGGTGAGTTATTTGCATGATAAAAAGTAAATCACTTGTATTTTATCATTCTCTTACTCAGATAATAGAAATTCTTTCATTCTTTTCTCCATTTTTGTCTTCTCTCTTCATCCACCATTGCAAGTTGTGTATGCTTCATTGTTAGCTAGATCTTCTATGTAGTTATCTTAGAAAATCTACATGGTATCGAAGCCCACATGCCACTAGAAAGGATCATCACTAGCACTCTTTTGCAGGTACTGAATATGGAACAAAATAACATGAAAGATGGAATTTCCTGCATCTGCAATTCTAATGCCATATAACTACTTCGACTAGAATCCAAGAATTATACACCTACTCAGGAGTAAAGGATTGTATCATATATCCATGGCCATAGAAACACAACCCACCTCAACAATGGAAAAATCCAAGTACTTCAACCGTATGGACGAAGCTCACGATCTCCTATGTATGTCTATTTATCCCGACCTATGGTTTCACATTGATGCATGCAAGACACCAAATGATATTTGGACCACCTTGGTTGGTATCTTTGGCAAGCAGGATGAAATGAGAGGCCATTTGCTCGCATTAGAACTTAACTCCTTGGATTTGAAGAACTTTGACAATGTCGAAGATTTCTTCACCAAATTTAAATCTCTCCTTCATGAATTGAAATACTATGGTATCGACAAATCAAACAAGAAAAACAAATAGTTCTTGCTGTAATGGAAAAACTTGGACCATAATTCARTGTATTTGTCTCCACATTTCATTCTACAAGATTCACYGTAGGAGAAACTTGAACCATGCCTTCATTTTCATAGTTCATTGAGGCTTTGACATATGAGCAAGATAAGCTCATTTAGATGGGCATAATCAAGGGCCCCAAGGCACATGCACTTGCTATGCATGATGGAAGAAACTCTGAAAATACTAAATCTATAAATAAAGGAAAAGGAAAAGGAAAGGTTCATGCAAATCCAAAGAAGGAAGGGTACTACAAACCCTTCAATGATTCCTCAGGTTCCAAAGGTGGAAAAATAAATCAAGGGAAGAAGTGTGGTTAATGAAATCACAGGAACCATCCAGAATCTACATTCATGAACAATAAAATAGATCTTATGGCGCAAATACTTTAGAAGAACAACCTTGGGGACTTCATTCCTGAGGCTTCCAAGAAGGAAGTCATAAGATCAAGCCCCTAAGAAAGGTAATTCTCATGCATTAGTAGCTATTAATTCTTCTTTCGATGCATGGATTATAGATTTAGTCACTTCCCATCACATGGAAAACACAAAGGATATTCTATCTTCTGTAACTGCATGCACGAGGCCTCCTATCCTCATGGGGGGTGACTTTCTATTTGAGGTCATCAGGAAGGGGAGAGTGGTACTAGATCATGGAAGCTTCGAGAACCTCCTACATGTTCCTCAACTATACGTGAATCTGATCTCGTTGTATCATATTACACACTCAGTCTCAGGAAAAAAGGTGGAGTTCAAACCAGACTCCATGTCCATATTTGACATGCAAGAAAACTCCAAAATTGTTTTCGGGGAGGTAAATCATAAATATTGGTTATACATGTTTTCTAAGTTTATTGAATCTGATTCTTATGTACTACTTACACATGCCGATGACAGTAGTAGATTATGGCACAAGAGGTTTGGTCACTTAAACTTTAGGTACATGAAACAACTCAGTAAGAAGGGGACGGTCACATGGTTACCTGATATCCACTTTTCCAAAGGGGTTTGTGAAGGATGTGTTCTTGGAAATCACCCTCAAGAGAATTTCGAGAAGGGAAAGGCTCACAAGGCCTCCTCTCCATTGGACTTGATTCATAGTGATCTCATGGGTCCATTCCCGCTTCCATCCATCAACAAGTCAAGGTACATTCTTACATTTTTGGATGATTACTCATGTTATGATTGGGTATTTTTTCTCAGGTAGAAGTCCGAGGTATTTGAGCATCTCAAAGAGTTCAAAACAGTTTTTGAGACTCAATCAGGGAGAAATATGAAAGCCCTCTATATAGATAATGGGGGGAGTATGTAAACATAGATGTTAAAAATCCTTGTCTCGAGGATAGGATATAGTTGCAACACACAATACCATATACTCCGCAACAAAATAGGGTTGTTGAGTGGAAAAACAGATCTCTCAAAAAGATGGCCAGTTGCGTGCTACATGCAAAGGAACTTCTTCCCAAGCTTTGGGTTGAGGCAATTAACCGTGCCAATGAAATTCAAAACAAATCCCCTCATAGATATATTAAGGACAAGACTCATTTCGAGGCTTGGAGAAACAACAAACCTGAAGTCACCCACTTTCCTATATTTGGATCATGAGCATGGGCCCAAATTCCCTCTGAGAAAAGGAAAGCGTTGGATCCACAAAGAAACCCATGCATCTTTGTTGGTTATCCTGATGGTGTGAAGGGACAAATATTACTTGATCCCTATAGAGACCAGTTCATCATTAAGCACAATGTCGAGTTCAAATAAATTCCCTCGCATGATCCACATGAGCCACATGCAGAGGATTTTGTACTTCCACCAGTTGCATATGATGAGTCCACACATTCAGATCATACCATAGATCTAAGTTATGATATAGAGTAAGAGGATTTATAGGGTACATATGCTCAGTCAAATAATTCAGATGCATAGTCAGTGCATTGATATGTAGAGTCAGTACATGCATATGAGGAGCTAGAGCATATTCTAAAGTGGGCAGAGTCCACAGTTCAATATGTAGGAGACCTTGTTGGGGATCCAACAGATTCGAGGAGGACTAGATCTTAGTTTGAGGATCCTCATGTACTCATTGTCATTGAACCCATGATTCCTTTGCATTGTTATATGGTCAGTATTCATACCCACAAACCTACAGAGATGATGTAGTGAACCCCTTCTGGGAAGCATCCATGCCGGAGGAGTAAAACTCTCTCCTCGAAAACCAGACTTGGGATCTAGTTCCTCTTCC
Source organism: Picea sitchensis (assembly GCA_010110895.2). NCBI lineage: Eukaryota > Viridiplantae > Streptophyta > Pinopsida > Pinales > Pinaceae > Picea > Picea sitchensis. The sequence goes on from SNQJ01S0066476.1 coordinate 55,738, forward strand.
TTTAGACATGAATCTTGTTATATGATGATGGGTCTACAGGACCAAAAGGGYAGTATAAGGACATGTGAGTAGACACAAGGCAAGACTAGTTGCTAATATATTTCAATACATCCATAGGATCGACTACGATGAGACATTTTCTCCAGTAGAAAATTTGGATTCTATGAGGTTGGAACTTGCCATTGGAGCARCGAGGGGATGGAAATTACATTAGATGGACATGAAGAATGTTTTTATTCATGGGGATCTCTCATAGGATATTTATATGGAGAAACTACTTGGATTCATACATAATTCATCTTTAGTGTGTCGACTCAAAATGTAGCTCTATAGCCTCAAGTAGGAACCTAGAGCATGGTACGCAAACATGGACTCCTACTTTCTCTCCAATAAATTTTTCAGATGCAAATTCGATACACATGTTTACATGTTGAGGACCACTGCCACACTTATGATCCTATTCCTATACGTGGATGATCTTTTGATCACCAACAACTTAGTTTCAACGATTGATGTGATCAAGGGAATTCTTCATGATAGGTTTTTGATGATGGAAATGGGTCCACTCCATTTATTTCATGGTCTCGAGATCAACTGGGATGCTTCATGCATCAATCTATCTTAGGCTAAGTATGCTCGGGATCTCATGGAGAGATTCCACATGAAAGACTGCAAGTTTGCACCTACACCCTTCTTATATGAGGTTATACTTGAGGATGGTTGGGATACACTAGTGGTGGACATCACCTTGTATAGACATATTGTGGGGAGACTTATGTATCTCACCCACATCTAACCAGATCTATCATATGCAGTAGGGGTAGTCTCTAGGTACATGCAAAAGCTACATGAGTTACACTGGAAGGTTTCCAAGCACATCCTCATATATGTTCAGGGCACCATACATTATGAGATCCAATATGTAGTATGTTTCAAGTTGTACCTCATAGGATTCACCGATTCTAACTAGGCCGATGATGGAATCGATCACAAGTCCACCTCTGGGTACATGTTAATTTTGGGATCTGGCCCAATCTGTTGGTTGAGAAAAAAACAATCAACTATTTCTCTATCTTCAGCAAAGGCTGAGTATAGGGTAGAAATAAACATCACCATATAGGCACTATGGCTACATAACATCCTCACCGATCTTGAGATTCAGTTCCACTGTTCGACTGTGATCTGGTGTGACAACCAGAGTACACTCTAATTCTGTCAAGATCAAGTACAAAGAAAATGGACAAAACATATTGAGATCCATATGAATTTTATCAGGGAGTTGGTTCATGATAAGGTCATCAATTTTTAGTACTGCCCTTATATTGAGTATAATATGGACATCTTCACCAAGACTTTCATTGAGAAAAAATTCCATAGTTTGTGCCATCATCTAGGAGTGAAGAAAACAATTGCCTAGAAACTGTATTTCTCTTCTTTTGATACATTGTATTTTGAGGGGGGGGTTTCCATGAGGTTTTCCCTCTTTTATCACTTTATTTCAATGTTCATTAATTGCATTGTTCATAGGTACCTATGCTTCCATAGTTTGTGCCATCGTCTAGGAGTGAAGAAAACAATTGCCTAGAAGCTGTCTTTCTCTTCTTTTGATACATTGTGTTTTTGGGGGTTTCCATGATGTTTTCCCTCTTTTCTCACTTTATTTCAATGTTAATTAATTGCATTGTTCATAGGTACCTAATATGGCTTCTTTTTTCAGGACCCATTCATTATGTTTACACCCTAATAGTGTTCAAGGGGGTGTTGGAGATATTACATACTATGATTTTTCTTTCATTTTATTTTCCTAAGTTTATTTGGATATATTGAGGGTCCCTTAGTATGATATATTACGCCATAATTGAGGATATCCTCCCCTAAGAAAGGGTGCCACATACCCTCAGTCAACTCTCAGTTAGTTGTTAGACTAGTTAAGTGAAGTGTTGCATGCCAACCTTGGATTTATCACCAAGTGTTGCATGCTAACCTTAGTATCATCACCAGTAATGTGCACTTACATTGGGATAATCACTAGTAAGCTGCATTACACATGTGTGAGATATATCCTCCTCATTTCACTCTGATTTGGCTTGTTAACTAATGACCGCATGACCAGTTAAATAGGTGGCAGTTGACTCTAGTGATTGTCAGTGTGTGACACATCTCTCTAGAACACTCCTAATAAAAAATATATTGGATAATATGGTGATTTAATTGTGTCATACAAAGTATATCAGTCCATGTGGATATCGATGTACCACCTTTCAACTGGCTTAAAACAATTTTCACAGCAATTTTGGTGATTTATTATTTTTAGTAGTTTTAACTTAGGAGGCCATTTTGAGGGGGCCTAAATGAAGGTTTTCTGGGATAGAGATTCTCAATGATAGATGAAGGCATCATTGAGCCCCCAAAAATGAATCTCCTGTGATACCTTTTCAATGGGCTATCATCGCCTAAAAGCGGAGTCGTATGCAAAGTTACGACCACGGAAGTTGATGGCTAACTTACTAAGCGGGGCCGGATGAATTTTTGGTGATTCATCTCCTAGGGTTAGGTTTTTGGATGTATGGGGTTTTGGCATTACTTTTGTGTAAAGATTCATATGCTCATTGTAATCATCTTCTTTAGAATGAGCACAACCCAGTCACATCTCTTCTCATGAATAAGCTGCCACCATTCCAACTTGACTTGTTTTGCTACATTTTACAGGTTTCATCTTATTTGGGCTTCCTTATTGAATAGAAAACCGGTTTTTACTGTATATCGTATTTTGTTTTAAGAACATGTTAATAATATTTATTCATTTCACTCTGCTCATAAAATGGGTTGAATTGGTATGGTAGTGCATCGCTATGCCGTCCTAATGCATGTCTAGCGAGGTCGAGTACAAAAGAAGTTAGGTCTTGAGCTTGTTTCTCTTAGGAAAACGGCTCTAAGCATCTTTGAAAAGTCCTCATGGTAGGAAAATAAATATGATAGGATAGGATATCCTTTCAAATTTTTGATTGAGGAAGCCCTCAGCAACAAAGGAATGAGATAATGGATAGTTTTGCATAAATACTTCGGCGACTACCAACAAGCGAATCATCTTCTTAGAGCGGAGGCATCGCCCCCTTAAAGGTACAAATAAACTTGATATTCCTATATTTGAAGGTCCTTATAGGCGTAGATGTTGTAGACAAGTGGTTGAATCTACTAGAAGGGTATTTTTCTATCCATAACTTTCAAATAGAGAAATATTGCTGCACTCCTCATAGTTGTCCCCCATGTCAAAAGATTGGTGGGAAATTTTTTGTGAGCAAAAGGAAACTGATGAATCTACATTATTTGGGAGAGAACCTACTTGGGAAACCTTTGTAGATGTCCTAATGGAGGATTTCTACCCTTTCTGAAGCTATGATGACTTGTATACAAAATAGACCACACTACAACAAGAAAAATACCAAGCAATGCCCGAGTTCACAAACATCTTCCATACCTTGCACACCAAGTTGGGTATCAAATATTAGGAGTGACATCCAGTGCTCAAGTATCATATTGTGTTGCTCTACATAGATACATCCAGGACCAAATTGAATTTCTATACATCTCATCCTTGGGTGTGGCCTCTTGATATGCCGTCAAATGAGGAAAAGCTCAAACCAAAGATCACGGCAATTTGGACACAGGAACCCTCACAACAAAAAGCCAAGAGATACCCCAACCCATGGGAACAAAGGGAAAAGAAAGATGGAAAGTGTCGGGACAAACAGTCCAAGCATGAAAAAGAAAGGACGGAAGAAATAAATATCTGGAAGTGAATTGTGACTTCCATAAGAGTATATACAACTGTGCGGTGATTGTAAAACCGAAATTAAATTAGGTGGTTGAGTGAGAGCCTCACGAATCAGGATGTAGGTTCTAATCGAACAGCGAGAACCATAAGGGAAAGCCAGGATCGTGATCAAGAACCGGTGCTACTATTTCTACCACCGGCTCTAACAGTGAACTAGGCAGGCTTGAGAAGAAGGAGAGTGCCTCTTCCATTTCAAGATGTGGTAAAAGGAACTTTGTTGCACTTCATTGTTGATAATGGTGGCGGAAGAACCTCATCTCAGCAGGTGATCAAGTGGCTACTTCTACCAACAACGTCTCACCCACAACCCTACACCATTGGATGGCTCATCCAAGGCGATCTCCGCGTCGACCAACAATGTCGAGATGTCGTGCGACATCAAGCCCCGCTCAAAGGCAATTATTGTGTGATGTTGCTCCTCTGGAATTTTGTGATGTTCTTTTAGACCCAACCTTATTGATGGAAACTTCATGTTGTATATGAGTCTAAGCCTCATTGGTGTTATTATTACTTTGAATAGGAAATTATTACCCGATTATGCAGTGGAGTCCCACCTAGTCTTCCTTGATCTACGCTAAGCAATGCGGAAGGTCATCTCTCAAATGAAGAATTGTTTCTTCTTTGCTGTGGATTCTCTCTCAGAGTGAGCGAAACATCACAACCACATATAGGGTCCTGCATTGGCCGACCTTTCCACCTGAAGAAGCAAGTAGATAAGATTCGTTGAAAATACTCGGATATATTCTCTCCTACCCTACAGAACCTACGCACTTCTAGGTCAAGCACCCCAATGATATGACCGTACCAACGCCCAATGGGATAGTCTATTGTTGCTCTCTGTTATAGAATGAGGAGATCAGGCGGCCGGATCAGAAATGCTCACAAAGAAGGGCACATCCGACCTAGCTCATCAGTGAGAGCCCAATCGTTTTGGTATAGAAGAAAGATGGAACACAGCTCACGGATTGATTATGGACTCTGAATAAAATCTTGATTGAGAAACTAGTACCCGATTCCCTCGAGATGTGACCTCCTTAATAAACTCGCGAGGGCCAAATGCGCCGGTAAAGATTGATTAAATTTGGCTACCGGTCTCAATAGAGATGAGCGGATGTATGGAAGATAAGTATAAAGAAATCCTTTTTGAGTGGTTGGTCATGCCTTTGGTTTGAAAATGATCCGGCTTTCATGAGGATGATGGACGATATCCTCGACCATTCACCAATAATTTTGTAGTGAGGGTATCTAGATGACATTCTCATTTACAACAAGATTTGGGCGAACACTTGCAACATATTCAGCAAGTTATGCACACTCTATGGCAACACATGTTATATGAAAATTTGGAAAAATCATCCTTCGGCATGTGTAGGGTCCATTACCCATGATACATCGTTTATCAACATGGTGCACATGTGGACCCAACCAAGATCCAAGTCATATGTGGTAGCTAGCTAACCACACTGAGCGAGCTTTAGAGCTTCTTGGGCCTTACTAATTTCTACAGCGGGTTCATGTTGGGATTCTCCCATATTGGTGGGCCCTCATCAAATAGCGAGAGGTGGTGGTAGGATAAATTTGTGTGGAGCGTTCCCAACAACAAGTGTTGATGATGATTTGAAGCAATGCTTGTTTCGGTGATAATTTCACTACCGGACTGTAACAACTTTTTGAGATCGAGATAGATTCTTTAAACTATGATGTGGGTGTCATTCTCACTCGTACGGCCACCCATGGCCTATCATAGTGAGACATTATCGGATGATATCTGTAAGTAACCTACGCGACAAAATGTACTCCATTATGAAAGCACGCCACTAGTGGAGACATTACATTCTTGGGAAGAGACAATCATCCTGCCCGATCATAAGCAAATTCTGAGTTCATGCAAATCAAAAGAAAAATTTATTCATAATGATTTCCATCAAAGTGGTCCACATACTTTGCATAATTCCACCTCAACATCAAGTATAAGCAGGAAGCACCAATCCGTTGTTGATTGCCTCGATGTAGACCACCGATTGGTAGCACTCACCATGGTGCTAGACTCTTGCAACCATGAGACCTACGGATGGCCACACCTCTATGAGATATAGGTAGGACTTAAGCTACCACCACCAAATGTTGGGGACTTCGCTACCACCTACCAAATGTTGGGTGCAAACGCAGTTGTCTATAATTTCCATCTTCAGGATGGGTTGTTGTGTCGTTTGGGCCATATCTGTGTTCCATCAAGAGAGCGAGTGAAGTTGATATGGGAAACCCACTACAGTCCGGTGGAAGAACACTTCAACGTCGAAAATACAGTGGCGATGATAGAGAAACATTTATACTAGCCGAAATTTCAACAGGAGGTCAACAAGTATATCAAGTCTTGCACTGCCTGTGTTATTGCGAAACTGACCACTAAGAAACAGGGCATGTACACCCCTCTTCCTACTCCTGACAGACCATGGGAAACCATCTCAATGGACTACATGTTGGGCCTCCTGTCCACTAAGCGGGGAAATGACTGTGTTTTTTTGGTTGTTGATCGCTTTTCTAAGATGGCGATTATGGTTGCCTGCAAGACGAACATCATATCAGAGGCCACTTCCAAGCTCTTCTTTGAACGACTCTGGGTAAATTTTGGAATCCAAAAAATCATTGTCTCAGATCGAGACAGTCGATTTCTTAGCACATTCTTGTCGAGCCTATGGTCACTGCTGGACACCAAGCTCACCAAATCCACGGCCTTCCACCCCCAGACAGATGGCCAAACCGAGGTCATAAATCAGATGATTGTTCATATCCTTCACATGTATAGTTCCAAGCACCTCACACATGGGATGAGATCCTTCCCTATGTCCAACATAGCTACAATCAAGCCCTTCATAGCTCAACTGACCACAGCCCCTTTCAGGTGGGGTTGGGATTCCAACCATCATGTCCCATAGATGTTTCACTTCCCCTTGCGGTCACCTCAACCGACTCATCTCCTACTCCAACTAAATATGACAAAGCCACTAGGCTCATTGAGAGGATCTAGAACATCTGCCAATAGGTTCAAGATATCCTACAGAAGTCCAATGACAAGTACAAACAGTGCCATGATCAACATCGGGTGCCACATAAGTTTCAGGTGGGAGACAAAATTTGGTTGCACTTAGAGAAAAAATTCCTTATAGGACCCCATCGGAAGCTTTGCCCACTCTGTTATGGGTCGTAAACCATCACCAAGGCCATGGGGGGTAATTCTTTTGAGCTCAACATTCCTCCTTTCCTTGGCCTGCAACCAGTGTTCAACGTGAATCACCTTCGCCCTTATTTCCCACCATTATTAGACACCTCAGAAGGTGCACAACAACTGACACCAATAGAGATCAACCCTGATTTCATACAACAGGCATATCGTGATCATATTTTGGACACACAAATTAAGGGCACTCGAAAGAAAAGGATCCAGCTTTATCGAAGTAGGGCAACTCCTGCACCAAGGCAAGTGGCTCACCCAGGGCCAAATTCAACAGAAATTTCCTCATCTGATGGGGGAACTCAATGAAATCGAGACCATTTCTTCCCAAGGAGGGAGGATAGATCCAGGTGGATATCGGTGGCCACCCACCTTTTCCAACTGGCTCAAAACAGTTTTCTAGCAATTTTGTCAATTTACTATTTTTAGCAGTTTTAACTTCCAGGGCCATTTTGAGGGCCTAAATGAAGGTTTTTCAGGATCAAGATTCTCAATGATATCCAAAGGCATGATTGAGCCCCCAAAATCAATATCCTTGAGGATACCTTTCCAACGGGCTATCATACGCCTAAAACGGAGATCATATGCAAAAGTTATGACCCTGGGAAGTTGGTGTACTAACTTACCCAAAAAGGGCCCACATGACTTTTGGCGCTTCATCTCCTAGGTTTAGGTTTTTGGATGTCTAGGGTTTTTTCAATTCCTGTTTATTGTAAAAATGCATTTAGAGCCTCATTGTAATTATCTTCTTGCAAATGAGCACAACAGTCACATCTCTTCTCAGAGATAAGCCGCCACCTTTCCAGCCAGCTTGTTTCCGCTGCATTTTACAGTTTCAACTTATTTCCTTATTGAATAGAAAACCAGTTTTACTGTATCTCTGTTATTTTGTGTTAAAAACCTGTTAATAATCTGTAGTCATTTCATTCTGCTCATAAAATCTGGATCAATATCACTTGTATTGAATCATTCTCTTACTCAGATAATAGAAATTCTTTCATTCTTTTCTCCATTTTTGTCTTCTCTCTTCATCCACCATTGCAAGATGTGTATGCTTCATTATTAGATAGGTATTCTATGAAGGTATATCAAAAAATATATAGTTATCATATGCATCAGACACATAAATTTTGTTCCTAGAAACATGAATATAATTAATATAATTAAAACATCTTTCCAGAAGACGTACTTGAAGGAATTTTTAGAGTGGCGTAGGATCACGCAAATGGTATTTACATTTTAATTGTGACACCACCAATTTCGAATCCAGGTGAACTTATAAACACAAAATACCATGCAAAAAATAATCCCTTAGGATTTCAATCATGATGCAATACTAGGCCATGTTATTCATTGTTGGCCCGAGACAAGCGCCTCCGATCGCTACCACTTGGCCGAAAGGTGAATAAATCACCCATGTGGAAGAAGTAAGGTTTTAAGTGTGATGTCTTGTGCCATATGTGAACCCAACATGGACCGAATACTCCAAATACATATGCCAATAAAGGAGAAACACTATAAGCAACCAAGAGAAAAATGAGAGAAAAGCCAAAAATACTATCAATGTACATTAAATACAAAGGGAAAACACATGAGCATCAAATCTCAAGAATAGTACCTATTTAGGTAGATACCATTTCTATTCTTTGACAACACATTACCCTTGTAATCGCATAACTCATAGGATCCATTTAGAAGGGAATGTCTCACAATGTAAGGACCATGCCACATCGGATTAAACTTTCCTACCCCTGACTCGTATGTATCTTGATCGTAAACCAGAACAAGGTCACATTCATAAAAATACCCTTGGGTGGAAAGACTTGTCATAATGATACTTGAAACATTTATTGTGAGTCTCTTTCATGGTGGAAACATCATGATGCTACTCATCTGGCTTCTCTATGTGAACAAGGAACTCTTCTAAATTTGTTGTGTCATGTAGAAGCTCAATTGTGATCCTTAACAAAGCTATTTCACATCCAATAAGTACGACTGCTTCCACTCCATGAATGTGTTGGATAGGAAAGAATCCCAGGGTGGTCTTAATTGATGTTTGGTATTCCCATAATGTTGGATAAAGCATCAACTTCCAATTAGATTTACTTTTATTGAAAATGCATTGGAGTATGGTTTTGAGAGACTTGTTTAGGACCTCTACTTGACCATTCACTTGTGGATAATATGGAGATGCACGCTCCTACTTGAATCCCAATTTAGATGCTCATTTTGGCATCATTTGGTTATAAAAGTTATTGCCCTAGTCAGTGACAATCTCTCTTGAAAATCCAAACCTGGTGATAAGCTAACTGAATAGAAACAAATATGGAGTCTCACCATTTTTCACAAAAGTAGGCATGGCCTCCACCCACTTCCTAAAGTAGTCAATAGCCACGATGATATAGCGACACCCTCTATCCTAGGGCAAGTGGAATGTAGTGAAATCAATTCCCCTCTTCATAAAAGGACCAACGATGACAACAAGAAATAATGGAGCAGGACGTGTGCACATTTTCTGGGAAAACATATGACAAGGGTGACACCTTTTGACCTCCTCAACACAATCTTTAAAGATCATCGACCAAAAGTACTTGACACACAAGATTTTTTGGGCTGTAGCCAATCTAGATATATTATCGCCACATGTTCCACTGTGGAAATCGTTAAGCACAAACTCCACTTTTTCATGGGTGTTGGCGCATTGTGGGAAGACCCATGGTTCAACATGTATTCACCAAAAAAACTGTCAAATACCATCCCTTTTAGTATCATCCGCAAGTAGGTGAAGTCTCACCCGAGGTATCTATAGGGACTATAGGAACCGGTTTCCACAGTCATGGAGGAATGTGAGGCATTCATTCTAACCAGTCTACTTAACATTCATTCATTATCATGTGCGTTAAATCATCAGATAACATATTCATAATAATAGAAAGTAAATCAGATGCACACAATACACAAAATAATAAACAAACACATCACAACATAACACATGGGCACCATATTTTAACGTGGTTCACCCAAGATGGGCTACATCCACAACAACTTTCTTCTTATAATATTATTTAGAATCATCCCTTACAAAAAGGTGTCCTCTGCACTCATACATGATATCTCAATTATACCCCAAAATGCCTTATCCATTCACACATATAATGCACACTTAGCTCTTCTTCGCTCATAATATCAAGTCCTCATCTACCACACATCTCTCTATACTACTAAAAACCCTTACATATTTATACATTTACATTAGGGCTTAGCTCATATCAAATGGACCAAAATTCCTTAACAACTTCTAACTAACTTCCTTTATTTTCACGCGCTCACCCCTGCAAATGTGCTAACTACCTTTCCTTCATTTTCATGCACTATGTGCAATACACAAAACTTGTCCCAAAATGCATGTCCCAATAGGCCCCCGACACTCACCTATGGCTCATACCAAGCCACTCAGTTCTGCTGCCACATTCCCTTTAGGGTCACAACAAGCTTCTCAAAAGTCTCCTTTTCCGTAGTGATATTCTACGTTGCTTTTTCTTCCCGTACCAATATCTCTTCTGTAGTCTGCACGGTGATGGGAGTCTTCAACTTCTCTTCTCTCTCTTGTATTACTTGCTTCACTCTCCCATGTGTTGATGCAAGTTATTATGTCACTCTGAAGGCTTCCTCTCATAGTGACTGAATCCTCTGCATAAGATTATGTTGTTATGCTTTGATTTGTTTTATCTCTTCATTCAACTGCCTGTTCTCAATAATTGAAGTCATTCGCTCTTTAGGTGGAAAAGTGTTCATTGTATATTTAATATTCTATGCCTTCTCCTATGCAATCTGCAGCCTTTGTTCCAATGCCTGTATCTTTTCATTCTCCAGTAAGTGAGTCCATACTTTTGTTCTTTCTTCATAAAGCTTAGTGAATTCCTCCTCCATACTCTTGATGTTTTCTACTGTCATCGCAATCGTCTTCTCCCTCTTCTCTCTTTATTCTAGTGGAGTGCTTGGTGTTGTGCATACTTCCAAGTCTATTATTTTTTGTGTGGAAGACCTGAATAGCTTCATTGATTTTCATTACTTTCTATTCCAATGGAGTATCTACTTCCATTGGTATCTCTGGGAAGTTGTTGTATACTTCCTGCGCTGCATTTTTCAAACTTCCTGCTCTCTATTTAGCCTCATCCCACTCTTACACTAATCTACTATATTCGACATGTAATGATGCATTGTCCTCATTCACTTTAGCCAAATCCATCATAGTTGACTTCTCACACAACTGAATTTTCTATGTTACACTTGACTACAAGTTGTGTAACACTTCTGCCAGAAATTGTGACAACACTAAGTCAATATGACTTAGTGCGTGTGCACGCTCTTGCATCTATGTTGTTGGGAACTATAATGCCCCTCCTGATAACTTCAAAATTCAACACTCTTATGATGTTGAGGGTGGTTGTGATGTTTTCAGATGTGACCTTGTAGTCTTGGCCATACTCTGAGTTTGTTATTATTCTCCTATTTTGAATGGTGTTAATCTTGTTGACTCCAAAAGTTTGCATAGTGTGGTAATCTGCACTTGCATGTTTGAGTGCAATTCTTCTTTGTTTCTGCATAGCTTGCATAAATGATTCTTCCGAGACTTCCTTGAATTGATCTCCAATTTTCTTTAATTCATCCCCCATTAGTGCCTGAATGGCCACTTCCTTTGTTTATTTTCTCTTCTTATTCTTGCGTGTTGTTCGTTCCTTCATATTTTCCTTTCTTTTTCTCCTACTAGTTGTGGAATTTCTTGAATGTTGCATTCACCATTTCCTTGTTCTCCTTGTTCCTTTTTTACCTCTTCCTGATCCTTATATGTTTGTGTCTCCTTCTTTGGTTGTGTCTCTCGTAACACTATTTCTGTCATTGGGGTTCTCTAGTATTCATCCTAGTTGTTTACTATTTGGATGATGTCTTACTCTATCACCCTATTGTTAGAAAAACAGGACCGTGGAGAAATAAAATAAAACAAATGCGAAAACAAAACACAGAAGATAC
>SNQJ01S0066476.1:67845-80597 GCA_010110895.2 Picea sitchensis
CCCATGAAAGCCATTGGAAAGCAGATAAAAGGATACTTCGCTATGTTCGTGGTACAATTCAGTTCAGGATACATTACAGTTCAGGGGGTACTCCTTTATTGGTTGGTTTCACTGATTTAGTTTGGGTCAGAGACCCTGATGATGAGAAATCTACTTAAGGTTATGTTTTCAGCCTTGGTTCATGACCTGTAACTTGGGCCTGTAAGAAACAATAGGCTATTTCACTTTCTTCAGCAGAAGAAGAATATCGAGCAACGATAAATGCAATTCAGGAAGCCCTATGGCTTCGATAGATCCTTTCAGAGTTTGGATTCTATCACCAGCATCCGACCAACGTTTGGTGTGACAATCAGAGTGCCATCAATCTTGCCAAATACCCAGTTCAACATCAGTGTAGAAAACACATTGAGCTACACATGCACTTCATCAGAAAGCTAATTCATGATCAAGTTATTGAAGTGCTCTTTTGCCCTACAGAAGATCAAGTTGCAGACATTTTCACAAAGTCTCTTACATAAGCGAAGTTTTCCAAACTTTGATCTATGTTAGGAGTTCAGGAAGTTGTCACTAAGGGGTGATAGGCTCTAATGTCTCCTTCCTTATCGTATTGTGCCACTATTGTAAATCCTTCAATCCTATCCCAAGTTGTTCTTAAGGGGGGATGTTAGGATATTTAGACACTTAGGAGTTAGTTAAGATCTACTTGGTCTAATATGTCATTAGTTAAAAGTGTGTTTCTTAGTGTGTTTCTTTAGTATGCATTAGTATGCATTTGTAGTTAGGAAATCCAACGGTCACGATATGTTCCCGACATAGAGTGATTCGACGGTTCATACTCTCCTCGATCTTAACGACCATTGATCTGTGGCTTAACACCCGATTGGTCCATGATCTCTATTTAAATAGCATGGAGGGTCATTTCCTTATGATCGATTGTGAGAAACTCTCTTGTAAAATCTCTCTGTAATCTTTTTCTTTGCATTAATAAACTGCTCCAAGTGGCCATGTTGGTTGGGGCCGTGGATGTTTCCCCATAGGGGTTTTACCACTTGAAAACATCAGTGTGTTGATCTTTGGTCTGGTTATGTGAGTGGTTATTGAAGGTGTTCATCCACTGTTGGAATACCTGTGTTGTTGAACATCGCCCATTCCTTCGGCTAGACTATTACTAAAAGTGATCCGAGTTTCACTCCTACACACAAATAATTTTGTGGCACTAACTCTAGAAACTTATTTAAATCCTCCATGTCATCGTATCAATACATAAGGTTCCCTATTGCACCTAACATATCTCCCTCGATAGTTACCCTGGGTGGGATCACCGTTGTAACCATCTCATACTTTGCCTCCTTCCATAATATGACTTTTTTTTTACGTGTTTCTTGGTGGCACATATGCTTTGGGAAAGTTGAATGGATCAAATTCCTTGAGGATTTCTTCCTGCAATGGCAATGTTGCATTCTTACTTCATTGTTTATTCATTGCCTATGTAGAATCTCCTGTCTTTGGCAGTGCCATAGCTCTCTATACTACAACTATGTCTACTACAAACTTTGGATCTCTCTTTGTAAACTCTGGCTCTCCTTTGGATCTTTATTCTATGAAAATTTCAAGCAACTATAACCTTTACTTGTATCCCCCTATTTTTCTTTTATAGTCTACTGCCAACTATTATCTTCCTCTTCGCACCCTAACTTGTAGTCCCATCTGATTGTACTCACATTCAATTCCTTCCATATTCTGCATTAAATTTGTATCACTCGGCGGATCATGTTCTATATCATGCCATCCTGTCAAAATATTCATCACCACTTTTCATTTATGACTACGCATTCCCACCTTCTCGCCATCATGTCTTCTCTTCAATTATTTTCTCATCATCTACACAGATCTTTATCCCGGTTCTTCACTTATCCTTCCTTCCCATGACATTTTCTTATTCATATCTTTTTCGACTACTTTGACTCTTTGAAAAATGAATGCTTTAGAACTCCGAGCTTTCCTATTTCTTCAAATGTTTATTGTGACTTGCCTCCAACTCTTTTATTGCTTTTTCGTATTTTTTTTCTTTTCTATAATACACTATAGTACAAATACTATAATACAAATACTGCATGCTCAGACGAGTGTGTGGAATCCTGATTGTCCCTATATAGTTTCAACTGACTACTGTTAATAAATACTTCTATGATTTCCCTATTCAATCTCTCCAATTGAACAACACCTACCTCTGTCAAAAATATTATTACGTACGGTCCCAACCAGTTCATTTGAAATCTTATAGGGTGCTACAAAAACTTACTATCATAGAGAAAAACTAAGTCTCCTCTTTGAAACTTATTATGTTTAATATGTCTGTCATGCCATGCTTTTTCATGCGCTTTCTAAATTTGTTGATGAAATCTTGCGAGAAAGAGGTCTTCTTCCAACTCCACTAACTCTGATAATATTTTATCTACTATACCAAAATCTGTGAGCTCTGTCATTGCGAAAATGCGTAGACTTGACACAATAAATTCCATGGGCATAACTACTTCCTGGCCATACACTAATTTGAATGGTGTCTGTCCTATCAAATTCTTACATGTAGTCTAATATTCCCATAACACTTCAGAAATCCTCAAGTCCCAGTGATATCGATTCACATTACATACCTTCATCAATGCATGCTCTTGGATCTTGTTGAATGCTTCCACTGTTCCATTTTCCTGGGGATGATAAGGTGTTCTCTTCTGGTGATGAATCTGAAATTCCTTTGTCAAAGAAACAATCATCCTATTCAAAAATGAGTCCCCTTGTCACTCATAAGGATTCTTGAACATCCAAACCTTGTAACAATATTCTCAAACAAAAATCGCGCAATAGTCTCTGTACTGCAATCTATGACTATTTTTTCTTCGACCCATCTGGTCAAGTAATATGTCATAGTAATTATATATCTTGCACTTGAACTTTTGACTACTGGATTGATCGGTCCAATAAAATAAATTACCCATTTATCAAAATCCTGTAATGTAACTTGCGGTACTAATGGAATCTCATATCTTCTCGAAGGCTTCCAAACTTGCTAACAAACATCTTAGTTCTAGCGGAACTCCTTAGCATCCTTATGAAGGGTGTGCCACCAAATTTATGTGCGCAAAATCTTTTGAGTTGTCGCTTTCCCTACATAGTAGCCTCTTTCTACTCCTTCACTCACCTTTGATAATATCATAGGTATTTCATGCTCTAATACACATCGTTTGAGAATACTATCTCTGCTTAACTTTTACAAATTCCCTGCTATAAGATGATAATCTGTTGCCTTTACTACTAGCTTCTTCTGATCCACAACTGTAAATTTAGGTTGGGCTACTCTTTTGCACAATAACTAGACTATATATTCAAAATGATCATCGACCATTTGTACTACAAACAAGTGCGTGTCTGGTTGACTTTCATCCAAGTTTCCTACAACTTCCCTTGATAATATGAGCGACAAATGATCAGTTCCTGAATTTAACTTTCTTGGATTCACAATCACTTCAAAGTCTTACACTTGAAATAATAACAACCATGTGCATATCTCCCCCCCAACATTGGATTATTGACTAAGTATCTTAATGTAGAATGATTTGTGTACACCATAAAATGAGATCCCAATAAATAATGTCTAAAGTTTTGTAGTGCATACACCATTGCCAATCCTTCACACTATGTAGTATATAATTTTGTTTAGTAGTTGATAACTTCCTTCTTGCGAATGTAATGAGATGATCCAAATAACCTTCTTTTGACTGATCTAGAACTGTGCCTAATACTATAGATGATGCATCTACATGAACATGGAATTCCTTCTTCCAATTTGGAAATACTAGAATCGATGCGATGACTAGTTTCTTCCTCAAGGTATCCAAACTCTGTTGACATTCCTCTTTCCATTGGAATGTAACCTCCTTCTTCAACAACTTCTCCAATGCGGTTGTGATTTGTGTGTATCCCCTAATGAAATTTTTGTACTACCCTGTATGACCCAATGTTGCTCGCAATTGTCACGCTGAAGTAGGTGGTGGGAAATACATAATAACAACAATCTTCATGAGACCAACCAACAATCCTTTTTTACATACTACATGACCTAACAATATACCAAATGGTGTGAAAAAAATACACTTCTTCAAGTTCAAAGAAATATGGAATTGTCTACATCTGTCCAACATAAAGAGCATGGTTTCAATGTGGTCCTTCAAAAAACTAAACACTGTCCAATCATTCAAGTATACTTCTAGGAACTTATGAACAAAATATTTAAAAGATGCTAAAACAACTCTCGAGAATACTGTTGTCGCATTTTTCTATACAAAAGGAATAACTATGTACTGATAACATCCCCATTCTGTCGCAAATGTTGTCTTATACCTATCTTCTTGCACAATATTAATCTGATGATACCTAGAGAATCGATAAGTGAATGAGTAAGATTCTTGTCCTCCTACATTCTCCAAAACTTCATTTGTAAACGGGGTAGGAAATGAGTCATGTAAGAAAACATCATCCAATTTTCTCAAATCCATGTAGATTCTGATTCCCCCTATTTTCTTGTCCTGGACCACCCTTGGACTAATCCATTCTGATTATGTGGCAGGTTCAATTATCCCTGCTTCCAACATCATATCAATTTCTTCTTTCACCTTATTCCTATACACTGGGTTCAATATTTAGGGTCTATGCTTCACTAGCTTGGCATTTGGCTTCAACGGGATCTTCATCTCTCCTAGTTCTCCAACAATTCCTTTCGTTTATGAAAATGTAGTTGGAAACAAGTCTCGGTATTCGTGCAGTAAATAAACAATATTATGAATGGTTTCTTCATTCCATTCATCTCCAATGTTTGCAAACTTGGGATTCTCCTCTTTACCAATATTCACCTTGCGTGTCCTCAATGACTTTTCATACACAACAAATTCAATCTCGGTACCCTCTACTGCGTGCACTCCTTCGATTTTTGGTATTTGCAAATTTCTCCAGTCTTCATCTTACTAGTCTTCTCTAGCCACAATATATTAGTCCAAAACTTATTCAATAGTCCTAGAACATATGTGCGCACTACATAAGGGTACTAGTTCTATCGAGTATTCTGATGTAAAGATATTATCCTTAATAACCTGCAGAGTTGTAATTATCAAAGGATCGTCATCTTCAAAATTGAAAGTTACCTTGAAATTGCGAGTCAATTATTCCCAATCTATCAATCCTCTACGTACTTCCAATTCTAAATACAAATTCTTTGTGATCGTATCCAGAGTATGTAAAACAAAATGCGTCCATGCATGCTTAGGTATCGATTTCCATGTCGCAGTGCACTGGGTAACATGATTTGCAGGACAAATCAATCCAATATACTTCTACGTAGTATAATATGTTCCAAACTTGACCTGTAACAACCTTCTACACTATTGCCAATTATCTATTCTATCCTTATGCGCAACCCACCATCTTGTAGGGGTCACTTTTAGTGCAAAATCCAAAGATAGCAATATTTGTTGATCTGGTATCTGCAATTCAAATTCTTTCACAAAAGGATCTATATATGTTATTCCATCATACTTTGAGGGATCACAAACCTCAGTTCCAATCCAGTGCAATGAGCATGTAATCCGAGCACATATTCTTGTAGATACTTCATGCAATCTTTGTTGCCAATGTTACATGTATTCTTCTAAATCCAACACACACGAACTAATACTTCACTAACTGAGTGCACCATCAGTTGTAGGATTAACATAGTCATCCATTTGCACAGTCATATTATATAGGCTATCTAGTTCTTTTCCCCTTACTGGTTCTACATATCTTCTTCATTCTATGGGATCCAATGGCGTAGTAACTTTCAAGTCCCCTACTTCAAATATTACTTTCCTCTTCTTCAAATCAATGATAGTATGGTTATAAAAGCCTAATCAATTCCAAGTAATGTTGGATAAGTTTTACTATCATCCACTATCTCGATTACTTCAAAATATATTATGTTGCATACTTCATCAATGCTAACATTCACCCCTGTCAGTGTTCCAATCGGAACAATCTTGTGTTGATTACTCAACTGAATAGGTGACCATATCAACTTCGACTTACCCATCGTTTCCCATGTCTGCTTCAAAATGACATTTACACTAGATCCCAAATCCAAAATTGTATTATCCATATCATAGCCTCTTATCTATGCATTAATCTCGAATTCCTTATTCATTCTCTTCTTGCGATGTACATGGTTAACTGCTCATTGTGCGACAATTGTTTCTTTCTCTTGTGTGTAATGGTAAATCATCCCGCGTATCATGCTTAATGTAGTTTCATCCTTCGTCAGTTCTAAACAACTCTTTAAGAAAAATTTCAAAGTACTTACCTTCTCAAATTCCCTTTCTGAGTGGTAATAGACTAGTGGCATGTCATACACAGGCGGTCTATCATACAAAGGTGGCGTGGTCAAATTCGGTGCTATCCATTCTATTTGTAGTAGCTCTTTCCTTGCTTTATTATATGTATATATTTCTTTCCTAGGGTCAAATAATGGAGGAGGTTTTGTTTCTTTCCTAACCCACTGGTGAATTCCTTATTCTGTTGCATCGACTCCTGTTCTTGTCCCTCCGTGCGTAAGTGCTACTATCCTTGGTTGATCGTCGTGCTCTTTTTCTGCTATCATCTTCATATTTTGGCTCCTTTTATCTTTCCACTTCACGATCAGCTTCAGACAGTATTCCATCGCATCAACCAATTGTATGTATTAAGTACATGTCATGCAAGAATTCATACAATATTGCACTCAATTCCTAGGTTGATTACAGTTATAACAGATAATTGATCCTCTTCCTCTGTTGAATCCTCCTCTTTCATGACCTTTGAATCCTCCTCTTCCTCCTTTATTCTAACCTCTCGGATTATTATAATGCGATACCCCTTTGTATGATTCTTCCCCTTGAACTATGTAAGCATCTGCAGTGTGTTCCCTCATTAGATCAAGTGCACGACATTCCTTTTCATCATATCCCATAGACTTACAAAAATGACAATATAGGTTTCTGGAAATACTTTGGTACTTTTGAATCAAAGGGAAAGTAGTATGGTGATGACCCATCATTTTAAATATCTCACACCATACCCCTCCTGTTGTGGCCAATGGATTCAGAGCTCTTGTATGTGAATACTGTCGAAAATCTGGGCACTCATTCTTATGATGAAATTTTGTTCCAAATGTAACACATCATACTTCTTTGTATTTTTCCTTCCGTTTAGCAAGCTATTGCAATTGAATAGTTAGTGTGGCTAACTATGACTAAACCCGAGCCATCCATACAACATTCTCTCATACATGGGATACTTTCAATTTCATGGAAATATCTAGTGCTTTTGACTGTGTCATAACCTTCTACCATGTCAAAGGGCATTATATATGTGGTAACAATCCTGCAATGAACCATTCCCTATGTTTCTAATATGGAATATGGAATTTCAACCAATCCATCAATATCTTGAATCTCTGATGAAAATCCCATATTGATTCATTTGTCAACTACTTGATATCTTTCAGTTCTGTAACACATTGTGACTCGGACTTCATCTTTGGAACTCTTTTAACAAGGCTTGCTTGATGTTTGCCAATGTCTTGTCTTGTCCTGTAGGTCTAGTGGACTGATAGTTCATAAACCAAATTAATGCACATTCTATGAATTTAGTCACCAACTGTGCGATCTTCACATCATCATCCTAGATTTTCTTCACTGTCCATATTTCTTCACAAAAAATATTTGTTGTTTTGTATCTTTTGAACCTACTCCATGAAACAAAAACATTCTCAAAGTGGGATCTACTCTCGCCATCATTTTCTGCGCAGTATTATTCCTCAGTGACACTACCTAAAGCTGGGTTGTTGTACTGCTTCCACTACTCTGACTACCTTTAATGCTATACTTACTTCCTTCACTAACTACAATTGACAAACTTTCAGCTCTTACCTCAGACCTTGGAGACGCAGATGGGGTCATGGGTTCGACGTAGAGTCTGACCTAAGTGGGATGTAACGAAAAATATTCTACTAGACTAAGATGACTTTCTGTGAGTGATATTCCTTCGATCTGGAGCACTACACATGGATCTCTTTCCTCAACCTCATTGTGTTTCTCTTCTCTAACGTCCAAAGTTCCCTTCCTACTGTACCAAAATATTTTTCCATTGCACAATACTCCAATATCTTCTTATGTCGCACATTCTTCCTCTCTCGGCATCCTCAACCCATCTGTTCCTAATTTTCTCTTTCCTACATCCTTCTCATACACTCAGACCATCCTATGGTAAGCCTCCAATACCCCTATGTGCGTGAAGGAGCTTAGCTACTAGGGAAATCATATTCCATATTGATAAACCCCTTATCACACAACATTTTAATTCAAGTAGACAATGACTTCAAGTATCTTCTACATGTAGCCTTAAATAATTCTCTCTTAGCAACACTATATGACTGAGTACAATTTATAGCAAACTCGGTAATATAACCTGCCAATACACTATCCAACTAAAAATCAACTACACGCGAGATATGATTACTTACAATATTCACTTCCTAGATCAAATTAGGGGTCCAATTCCTTAGAACCACAATGAGGAATGTTCCGTTATTTTAAGTTAATATCTTTATCCACTCAGCCAAAAAATTCAAGAAATAAAAAAAGAAAATCTCATGTAAATCTGTAAACACATACTTATGTAACCATTTCTCTGATCTAATCTGCATGTTGTTATTCTGAGTTCTTTAAAAATCATGTTCTTCCATCTCTAACCATTGTCCAATCTCTTCTTTAGTTGGCCTCCACATTCCCCTCAGTCACAGATCCTGCTCCCAACAACTAAACCATTTTTTGGCGTGCATTGGGAAGACCCATGGTTCAACATGTATTCACCAACAAAACCCTCAGATACTATCCCTTTTGGAATCACCCGCAAGAAGGTGAAGTCTCACCCGAGGTATTTATGGGGATTGTAGGAACCACATTTCCAAAATCATGGAGTAATGTGAGGAATTCATTCTAACCAGTGTACTTTACATTCATTCATTATCATGTGCATAGAATCATCAAATAACATATTCATAATAACATAAAGTAAATCAGATGTGCACAATACATAGAACAACAAACAAACACATCACAACTTAACCAATAGACACCATGTTTTAACGTGGTTCACCCAAGATGGGATACTTCAACAATGACTAGCTGTTTATATTATTATTCAGAATCATCCCTTACAAAAAGGTGTGCACTGCACTCATACATGGTATCTTAGTTATACCCCAAAATTCTCTTGTCGTTCACGCATATAGTGCACTCTTATATCTTAAGTACTCATCTATCATACACCTCTCTCTACTACCCAAAAAGATTACATATTTATACATTTACATTAGGGATTAGCATGTATGAAATGGACCAAAATTCCTTAACGACTTCTAACTAACTTCCTTCTTTTGCACGCATTGACCCTTGAAAATGCGCTAACTACCTTTCTTTCCTTTGCGCGCACTGTGCACAATCCAAAAAACTTGTCCCAACAATGGGTCAAGTAGTGACGAAGAATTGAATCAACCCCACGGTGATAAAAAGTGTCACCGATAATGAGGTAATTCTTTGCTTGATGGAAAATTCGATGCCAATCATTCCATGAATGATGCGGAGAAAACTTCAGATTCTAGAGATATATTAGAATATCTCCATACCAAGGATCACTAGAAGTGATAAGGAAGACATGCTCGTCCAGAAACGAGTCCATAATTATGGTTTCCTCATCCTCCCGGTGATACTTTAGCATCAACTCGGCGAAAACCAAAGACTTCTTGGACTTGGAAGAAACAAAGTCCAAGTCAAATTATTGTAGATTGAAAATCCACTTATTGTATTTTCCCCCAATTATACACCATGTGAGGATGTATTGAAATAGATTTACATCCGCAACTACAGTGGTTTTTTGTAGTAATATGTAATTTCACAATATCTCAACAATGTGAACAACTTCCAAGACTAGCTTCTCGAAATGTGAATAATTTATTTTATGCCCAATCAGACCATGAATGAGATAATAGATGGCATGCTCCTACATTCTATCATATTCCCGAACAATACCGTGTTGATTTTGGATTCTGTTGCCACGATATAAAAAAATAAATCCTTGCCATAGTCTGGAGGATTGAGCAGAGGGGATGACATAAGTGCATCGAAATATCGTTGCACAGACTCATCCCAAATGAAGGAAACCCATTTTTTCAACAAGCGCATAAAGCCCTTAGTGATGTTGGTATATTTTTCTATGAAGCGTTGAAGGAAATTGGAATTTCCTTGAAGACACTGTAACTAAGGAGTGTTACACGGGGGAGGAAATTAAATTACTGCCTTCACCTTTAACGGATCAACCATGATCCCTTTTATGGATACAATAAAACCCAATAGACAACTCAAAATGAGAAAAAATATGCACTTGTTTGGATTTAACCAAATATGATAGTAATGACATCTCTCAAAGATAATTCTAAGATGTGATGGATGATCTACCCTCTTGCGAGAGTGAGCAACGAGGTCATCCATATATGCTTCAAATATATTATTTAAATCATGGAAAATGAATGACATGGCTTGCTGGAATGTAGCTCCAACATTTTTTAGGCCAAAAGGCATCTTACTATACACAAAATTCCCCCAAGGACATATGAACATTGTCTTTTGTTGATCCTTGGGCTAGATTTGAATCTGATTATATCCAAAAAATCCATCTTTAAAGGAAAATATTTCGCTTACCGCACACTCATCAATGATCTAGTCAATCAAAGGTGTGGAAAAGTTGTCCTTTGGACAAGATTTGTTCAGATCATGGAAATCCATGCAAATGTGTATGGTTCCTTTCTTTTTTATCTACCAGAACAGGGTTTCACACCAATTCAATAATAATAACTAAGTAAATAAAACCTGCCTTAAGCATTTTTTCTACTTCATCCTTTATAGTTGTCGCCTTCCTGGGATTTGTTGATCTTAATTTTTTCAGAAAAAGCTTATCATTCTCGTAAGTATGAATATCATTTTCAACAATGGGAGGGTCAATTCTTGGCATTTCCTTGTAGGAACAATAAAACAAATCACAAAACTCTTTCAATAAAGAGGTATACATACAAATCTCTTTGGGAGAATAGTACGCATTGATAAAAATAGTTTCTATGATGCCCGGGGTTTTGGAGATGTTGTTCGGAATAGTTTCCGATATGTTAGCCATGTTCCCTTCAGCATAAATATTGCGCTTTGCTAAGGGGGTCACAAATTGATCGACACCTCCACTAATAGCTAATGGAAATTCCTCAGCTTCAACTTGATTGAGTTCTAGAAGGAAATAGGATCAATGATGAAGATCCTCCCATGGTCATTATGGACCTGTCATTGCCTCTATAATAGATTTGTCAGAAGGAAAAACAATGTTAAGGAAATCGAGTGAAGTTGAAGAATTCTAGGTCCAAATGGGATCATGAAACTGATCCTCTTCTTTAGTCCATGAAGGAGTAGGATAAAAGTCTACAATAGTTTTCCAGATTTCTTGATAAGTGATTTCTATTGTAGATAGTGGCATAGAAATCCTGGCATGCACAATACCTTCCACCAATTCTCTCAGTGAGGGTAAATCCCATGGATTTTCAAAATAATAATTTCTAAATTAATCCACCCATGTAACGGGTACCAAGGGGCTTGAATTTGGGTAGTTGATTGGGTAGCATGAATGTACAAAACTTGTGCTGTGAAATTAAAGGTTCCCATAAGCGAAGGGTACCCCAACACCAATTCTCTCAATTTCCATCTGATATTTTTCGATCAATGAGATCATAGGTCCCAAATTTTCCACAAGTTTAGAGCCATTGAAAGACATATGGTCTATAATTACTATCTTCCCTTCTTGAGGGAAGCAAAAAAATAAAAAAACCGATGAGAAAACAACCATCATCGCATAACTCCAAATCCTTCCTAACAAAAGGTTATAGTCGAGCAGAGCGTCGACTACTCCAACTTCAACAATATTGGCATGCCCCCCTAATTAGATAAGAAAAGAGGAAATGATACCATGTGTTCTAAACGATCATCCATCGAATTTAGTTAAAAGAGTAAGCTCGTGAGAGCCAATTTATTTCCAACAAGAGAAAAACATAATGCATGTCAAAGCACCTTCATTAATGATAGTTCTTCCAATGATTGGTTTCGCATACACAACATTAATTTGGAAGGATACATGATAGGGAATATGAGCTTCACCTCTATAACGTCAAAATTCATAACGAGTTGACTCGAAGAGTCAGTATCTCCTATCATGGACAACAATGCAACTAGTTTCACAAGGTAACTTTGTAGCACCTTGAGGGTTGACATTATAGATAGCATTTGAGCCAAGTCCTCAGCAATGGAATAGTTGGGCGCAGCTTGATAATTTTGGTTGTGCGATGCATTCTTATACACACCTTTCGATATGAGTGGTATTGTTTCCTTGTAAGGATTCTCTATATGTAAATAATTATGAGGATCAAAAGTTTATTTCCCCTTATTCGTTGACTCGGGATTACCATAATCGCGAGTTCTAGTTGAAAAATCCATTTCCTCCTTCTTATAGTTCACCATATTGATGAATGACATTGATCCATCCGAAAAGGGTGCATTTTGGGCACCCACTTCCATATTTCCACCAGAAGATCCCGCCTA
>SNQJ01S0066476.1:82633-107670 GCA_010110895.2 Picea sitchensis
AACTAGCCAACACATTTTTCATGCCAATCGATGACATCAAAAATGAAAAATAATTAGATATAAATGGTGAGGAAGAGGCCACATTCAAAGGCTAAGTGGACCCAACTATCAATGATGAAGAGTTGTTGATCAAAGAGACTATCGTGGAATGAACCACACTAGTAATTTGGTTAGACATAAAAGGTGGTAGGATTCCTCCTGTCACTATTTCCGACATGAGGGTTGCAGGCCCCCCTGAACCGAACACTTCTGAAGTGTCTTCCATGTTGTCCCACCAAACAGGGTGACTATCAGTGAAGTCCAATATAAAATATAGAATTTGCAAGACTACCGAATCATGGGATCTAGTCAATGGAAGGTTAAAAGGATGAGTGAAGGCTTCAACTTCAAGATTTAATATTCATGTGACCTCTGGCACATAAGCATTTCATGTCCCTGCGGGCTCAATATCTATGATGCCAATGGGACCAGCCAATGCGAAGGCACTAGTTTGATCAAGTCGACGCCTCAAAGGAGGTGGTAGAAAATTCAATTCGGTAGGCAGAGGACTATGAATTATCCTAGACCAATGAGGCGGTTGATCAACCACTTTAAATCAAATATTCAAAGTGACTACCAACACACTTACCTAAGTCATCTACCACTACAAAAATACTAAAGGAAACAATAATCACAAACAACTTCACTAATACTTCGACTTAGGTGGATTAGGTCCTAAGACTGCAATAGAAATGAAGTTAGGAATGGACCTTCTGGGTGAAGGCATGATTTGATTAAGTCACGTGAACCAATGAATGAAGGAGTGAGAATTATTTACTCGACCTACACTAACTATCCCTTCCCGGTGAAAGTACCCACGCTTCGCAAGGCACCTTCCAGAGGTACTGAGAAGTGTGGTGCAATGTCTTCCCTGTGTACAATGAGAAACCCCCCATAATCACCTATAAGAAACCTAGGAATGGGTACTAAGGATACCAAATCACAGTTAGCGTCCAGGGGTACAGTCGACAATCGAGATTGAACATATGGGAAGGTTAACAAAGCCTAAATATTCAAAATCATCGCCTCTCAGGGAGGTATGGATACTAGTGTAACCCCCAAAATATGATCTCCCTGCTACGTTTAGTCAATTTTCGAAGGGGTTATATCATTGGCTCTTTCTCACGCACCCGTGTGTTGAACTCCTTTGTTAGAGGAGGCTCCCGAATATACCTATACGATAGTTGGATTTTAGCGCTCCCAATCTCAGACTCCTAAGTTACTTTATGGCCTTCAAGAGTTAATCACGATAATTAACACTCTTTTTGCTATAAAAGGTCATTCAAAGGATCATAAGGTAATTGCATTGGTTTATTATTGTTTTCCCATATATTTTTATGAATTATAAGGATTAAAGGCTTGTTTTGTTACTAATGATGGTTGATCAAGTTCATCTCCTATAACCCACATGGAGGTCTGGTAACCCACATCATCGTTCATCATACTTCCAAAGTTCTAGAAGGGAATCTAAGATAATGGTTTGTAAGTAGGACCCTTGAAATGTTCTTGTGTTGTTAAACTTGTACCCATAACACATGTGTGGACCCCCAACTCATGAATAACGTTTTAGCCAAAATAAGTAACAATTTCCAGGAAGTTAACTTTGGGCGCGAATTCTGTGGTAATGAAGCCGAATCTTGAAAATCCACGACATGGGTTTTTTGCAGATAGGTACAAATTGAGAAACAATAGAGCTAATTTCCAAAATGAAGTACGGTTTGGGAGATATGACTAATTTTCTAATCTTTGTTTTACCTTGAGTTTTTGTTATGGCCGATTTTCCAAAATTGTGAAAGACAATTTCGAGTTTAGGGAATTCGGTTCACTAATTTTATGTATAAATAAATATCCATAAAGAAAAGGGAGGAGAGTATATTAGGGATTTATATTATTAAAGATCAGACTTTGAGACTGTTATTTCTTATRTCAATTTGTACCATCGATATTTCTTAATAGAAATGTTGGTGTTTTGAAGCTCAATTCATGGTTCCATTTGATCTAGTTTTGTAGTCGTTTTAGCAACAAGATGACAATTGGCAGGGGGAGTCGGGACCAATMTAGATATCATTCCCCTGCACAATTAACGTAGATTTTTGAGTGTTTTATCTATTTCATTTAGCTCTGTTTTAATTTGTTCCATGTAATTAATTTTGTGGATGTTTATAATATGATAATGTTCACTGTGTCAAGCTTGTCAATATATTTCATATGTTCATTGTATCAATATTGGTAATAGATTTAATTTGAGTTGGAATCATGCATATCAACACAAGAACCATTTCAAGTTCACCATTTGAATATACCATAAGAATATTTTTGTTCTCATACAATTTCATTTTGCAGACAACATCTATGTTTTTGAGTTTGATTGAGTAATAACCTAAGTATATATTGAATAATTACATTGCAGTTTTTCTCATAATTGCATTATATTTCCATGCATAATTTGGAGTAACTTTTTTAATTCTAAAACATAGGTTTGTATCATTTAGGATTCTAGATTTAGTAATTCACTGATAAAGAATGAGGCAATGGGCAGGGCATGGGATATGGAATGAAAAGAAAGACATTTGTTACAAGCGATGAGCTAACTATCATGGGATGAAGAATGGACAAACCACAAATATGAGCTCGAAGGCCATATTAGAAGGATAACCACTAACCAAGAAGGATAATTTCCTGAGGAAGATCCTTCTAAAGGAACAAGTAAAGAAATGAAGTAAAGTACAAAATTTGTGCAAGTTCACTCACTATAGAAAGAAAGAAAGCAGTAGATGCACAAATTATGTGATGTGCTATAGTAAGCCTTACTTGCACAGATCTCTTTGAGGGGAATGAATAGAAATATAGGGGCCTGGGTGAATATTCCTTAAACATTGAGGGGAATAAATATAGGGTGAGGTATGAGGTACATTAAGTGACTCACCCCAAATAGGGTGAGGTAATATAAGAGACACTCGCCCATTGTGGGTGAGGGTTTTAACTCTCGACCAACAAAGGAGGTCAAGGTACGAGGTACATTAAGTGACTCACTCTAAATAGGGAGAGGAACTAGTCGCTCAGTCATTATGTTCGAGGTACGTTAAGTGACTCACATGACTGCAGAGGGAAAGGAACGAGTCAACATAGTTTGAGTTTTCCAATACAATTTTGATTTGCAAATGTGTGTATGGATCGATCCTTATTTCTGCCATTCCTTTTCTTCATTCCTTTAGTTTAGTAATTGAATTGATTTGGTTATAGGTAGCACATATATCACTAGAGTTTAAATGATAAAATTGAGTTTATTTATTTGTAATGAACAATGGGTAAATCTCAACACAATATTTACAGCCTGAGCCTATAAAACCCTTTATTGTTGACTCAGTGAATTTCGTTTACAATTTGCAAAGTGTGAATAGATTAATTTCCCATAAATCATTTTTAATATCAATTTGTTTTTGAAATTACAAGAATAGTGCCACTTGAATGTGGGAATGGGATTTTATCTTAGAATTGCTTACATGAATGCTCAGGAATTGCTTAAGTGAAATATTGTGTCCTGTGTCTGCATAGCGCTTTCTTGTTTTGTATCCCAATGAATGAGTTTCTTGTTATTTTCTAGGAGTTTAGTTTCATTTCATTAAGTTATTTTCCATAGATTAGATATTCATTTATTTTCTAGTCTCTGCACATGTAGTGTTGGCATCTCTAACATTATGCCCCCAGATTGATGATTTAATGATAAGCAACTAAGCTAATTAATTTGCTTGACATTTTTTGTGGTGTTGTTGGGGAGATGATACAAGGGATTAGAGCATAAGTAGGTTTTTTTCATAAGTTTCCTATTTTGTGTGTAATCTAGCTACAATTGCAACTTAGGGGAGGAGAAGTAGTAAGACACAAAGATTCCCTTTATAAATTCTGAAGGGGTTCTAGCCTGATGCATTCACTTTGGTGAGTTTCTTCGAAGCGTCATTGTTTCCTTTTATGCAAGTGTGTTTTATTTTGGTTTGATTCGTGGAAATAAAGAATCCAACTCATGTCAACAGACAACTTGGTGACAACAGGGTCTTAGTAATGTAAGGGCATCCAAGTACATGATGATTTTTTTCTTTGAATTTTTTTTCTTTTATCAAATTTCATTTATTTCTTTAAAATATAAAGGTTTATATTTTGGATCTATAAGATCCCCTCGTACACTAATATCTATGCAAGATAGGATCCACCAACCAAAAAAATAAGGATGCTAAAGAGTCTGTTGAGAAAAAGTGGAAATGACACTCCAAGGAATCTCTCAAATCCTGACAAGAATAGGAAATATATCTGCATCTTAGGAGGAACAAATCTTGGCCAATATAAAAATCATATCTTCATCTCAGGGAGAAAGAGAAGAGAAAGGGAATCATGAGAAACATAAAGAAGAAGACCTAGAAGATTTCTCTGATCATCCTTGCCGATTTACAAAGAATACTAAAGAGTCATGGGAAACAATCAATGGAGAGAAGACACTAGAGACTGATATTGAGGAATTTCCTCCATGCCTATCATTAGATCCTTCATGCATTCAAGAGAGAAATCAATGAGTCTTATAATATGTGCATGGACTTAAAAAAGGGGACATGGAAATAGTTGATAATGAACAAGAGAACCAAGGAGACAAATATCCCATCGAAACTTGGTTCCAAATAGTCATGAGGCCACAAAACCACTCCATCCTTAAAAATCCCTTGGCACTATATCAATCAATGCAACTGGTTCCTCATATTTGGGTATCTATCCAAGTATATTTTTCAAACATGAATATAAGTATTTTTTTATTCCTGTTGCTCACATGGCTTCATTGAAAATTCTCCTACACTTGAGGGAAGGGATTATTTTCTAAGTAGAGTATGCTACTATAGAAGAATAAATGAATAAATGAAATAATAAAGACGAAACAAGTTCAATTGTGAAAACCAATTTAATGGTGCAACTGGACATGAGTTTTTCTTGTAAACCAGGATTCCTGGTGGGAAAGATTCACAATAGGTTCTGTAAGTTCATGTTGGTTTAATCTTGTATTATGGTTCTTCAAAATCATTTTTGTTTTTCTCATGTCGTATGATGTGGGATTCCCTAAGGACCACCTTCTGACAAGTATCAACTCATCAAATCCAACACATCATCTAGGATTAACATTATAGATGTTTGTAATTACCTTGGGGCTTGCATGCCTTAATGGCATGTTATCTCACTAACAGAAGGGGAATACATAAATGTCCCTTGACTGATAAATTCTATAGGTGTTTAACTCCAACACATTCATTCACACTAACTAGAATGTGCTTTTGTACCTTGATTCCCATTGACATTAATGGTGGGTCATCTTGTATTGGTTAACGATTTACATTATTGATCGATAATCCAATGATTTCTTTCTATGCTTGACTCCAAGTAAATTTATTCACATAGATTGAATTATAAAACTAGGGGATAAGGATGAAGACTATATGGTTTTATGGTCCTAACAAAAATCTTGCAACAATTCATTTTCTTGTTCTAAAGTTTCTTCAGTAGCCACTTCCCGCAACCACCTATTAAAAATTTCCATGATCCTATGCTACACAAAAGACAACATTTCATAATAAAGTCAATTCCTTCTTTGGTGGCATGGAATCAGAGAGGTAGAATGAAATTTTATTTTTATTATTCTCAACAGTTGCTTCCAACACTAGTATGAAAGGCCTCATCTTCAACAGATCAAAATTCATATTTGATTTAGCTCTTCTAATAAATCAAGATTAAAGATTTTTGTAGTTCCATTTCCAATTCTCAACATGTGGACTATTAGTACGATCATGGTAAAGATTTAATGTATCATGAGGTAAACATTCATCTAATGATGATTTAATGATGATTTAAAGAGATGAAAACTCCTAGAATTCGTCTAATAATTCACATAGCAACTAGGGTCTACCCCCCTTGGCTTCCCTAGGAGTAAGCCTAGACGGAAGAAATCCAAATCGAGGTGACAAGTGGGTTTGGACTTAGGCATTGTGTCTCCAAGGACACACCAAGTGGATTGAGAATTTTCCACATTTGTAGGTGTGTATAAGGATGACAACAAGGCCTACTGCCCTGAGGGAAAGAAACTCAAAACTGAGAAAGCACCAGAAAGGACACTAACAATTAATTTCCTCATAAGAATGCAGAAGTTAGAACCCAAATGAAGTAGGAACCGCTGAATGAATCCAATCGAGATACGAGCAAAAAAAAGAATTCACATGTAACATTTGAATATATGGTATCTTAAATATAATTCAATAGTGGAAGAGGAGGATGCCCTCATAATTATTTCCCAAAAACTCTATAGTTATTCAATAATGTTCATTCCAAAAATATGAGAATCTAAAAGAATGAGAAATTGAGAGGGCATATGTACTACACCGTTACCTTGGACATGTTCTCAGTTGATATGAAGCTGTATGATTGTCTAAAAAACAATCATGAGGTAAACTTGAGGTAATAAGGAAACTTTTGATTTTTCGGGTTTATTAAAAACATGGGAAACTTAAAATATATTCACCTATGAGCTCATTCGTATAACATATGTTCCATCTTATTCCATATAATGATCCTTATCCCATTCAATAAACTTATAAACTACACAT
Source organism: Picea sitchensis (assembly GCA_010110895.2). Lineage (NCBI taxonomy): Eukaryota > Viridiplantae > Streptophyta > Pinopsida > Pinales > Pinaceae > Picea > Picea sitchensis. The sequence goes on from SNQJ01S0066476.1 coordinate 89,305, forward strand.
ATCCCATACCTATATCCACTACCCTTATCCATTTTCCCCATTACATATGATCATTATAATGAATACCTAGAATTGATTACCTTCATTTTTCATCCCTTTGATTTTGAATCACTTGGAGGATTTGAAATAAGCATATCGCCTTTCAAAATTATCATATTTCCCATAAATCTATCTCCCATTTCTGAATTCCTCACTGGTAGTGTGAATTTATCAGAGCAGAGTGCCTTTGCATACTCTCCTACCCTTGGATTTGCAACGACATGGGGAAGCTCAATACATTCAAGCAATAGTCGTGGTATCTGAAGGCACCAAAGGAATACCATGAGGAGATTTGGAAATTCATGAGAACTTTGACTGAGTGGGGCTTCGCATGAATCTAAATTGAAATTCACGTTGAATTGGTTGGATTATATTTTGAAGAGAATATTATCTCAAGGTCTAGATTCTTTTGCAAAAGAGTGGAAATCTAGGAAAGAAGAGCTCCTAGATGAGAACTGTGTGTCAAATGTCTGTCATATCACCTGTCATGGACGTCTACATTGAACGATGTCCACTCATGCATAAAGGTATCTGAATTTTCAAAGGCTTTCAAAGATTTTTAGTAGATTTTCCATAAAAAGAGAGGTTCTTTATTGTGAACAAAGTTACTAAATTAAGGAGAACTGTGACCTCAAAACGAGAACTCTAGCCCAAAAAACTCATATTTTTGGGTCAAAAACACCAAAATCATCCCCCTTTCAAAAAGTGGTGCTAATGGTAGCACCCCTTTTTTGTTTAGTGGCTAAAACTGTGACTTTGTTGAAATCGTGGCCTTGACAACCGACACTGACTGGCACCATTGTGGGAAATTGACCATCGAATCGAAAACCAATGTTGCTAGTAGCACCGATTTTATAATTCAAGTAAAAATTAAGACTTGATTAGGACCGTAGCCTTGACCACTGGTACCATCTAAAAAAAAGCTAAAATCATCTCCTATATTGGAAATCTTAAATTTTTTTTTATTAATTAAATATTTATTTCTTTTATAATTTACATTAAAAATTGAAAAAAAATAAACTTCATAAACAATTTTTTGAAGAAAAATAAAACATAACACATTTTAAAGAGAAATTGCATTGAGTAAATTCTAATTAAAAATCAAAACAAAAAGCATAAAACTTCCAAAAAAAAACATACTTTAAAAGAAAAAAAGACAAAAAAATTAAAAACACACANAAAAAAAAAAAAAAAAAAAAAAAACTAAATAAAAGTTCAACTTAAATAATGAAACCTAAAAAAACATAAAAAAATTAAAAACCACACATAAAAAATTTTAATTTTAAAATTTGAAATGAAAAGGGGGGACATCGCCCTCCCCCTTCCCTACCTCCATGAATTTTCACTCGATGTTTCCTGAAAAGGGGGAGGGACATGCTTGACATTTCCTCTCGATGTCGTCATCGCCCTTCCCCCCTTTGCATTGGTTTTAATGAACGCAAACGAGGGAGGGGTGATGTCGGGCATTGCCCACCCCCTTCCCCACCCTCGCAACCCCATTATCAGCATTATCAGTGGTCACACGACCTATGTGGGTGTGGTAGAGGATGTGGGAAAGGCGCCTTGCCTAAAACGGGGCCTCCGAGGTGGGGATGGGGGAGGTTGTGGTTGCGAGGGTGGGGATGGGGGAGGATGATGCCCGACATTGCCCTTCCCCTCCTCTGCGTTGGCTAAAACCAACACAAAGAGGAGAGGGGTGATGTCGGGCATCGCCCTCCCCCTTCCCCACCTAAAAAAAACACAAAGGGGGGAGGGGCGATGTTGGGCATCACCCTCCCCCTTCCCTACATCCCTTTGCATTTCAAATTTTAAAATTAAATTTTTTTATATGCAGTTTTTTATTTTGTTTATTTTTTTTTTAAATTCTTTTAAGTTTCATTACTTAAGTTAGACATTTATTTAGTTTATTTTTTTTTTCTAATTTATCTGTTCAATTTTTTGTTTTTAAGGTTTTTATTTAATTTTGCTTTGAACTTTGTGTTTTTCCTTATGTTTTATAATTATTTTGAAAAAAAACTTTTAAAATTGAGTTTTTTCTAAAGGTTTTTTTTTTAAATCATTTTATTTTTAAATTTGTATGTGTTTTTATTTTTCTTTTCCTTTTTTCTTTTAAAGTGTGTTTTTTTAAACTTTATTCTTTTGTTTTGTTTTGTTTTAATTATCAATTAGAATTTTCTCGATGCAATTTTTTAAAAATTGTGTTTTATTTTCATTTTTCTTCAAAAAAAATGTTTGCGAGGTGTTTTTTTTTTTTTTCAATTTTTAATGTAAATTATAAAACAAATAAATATTTAATTAATAATCAAATTTTCAACTTTCTGATTTAGGAGGTGATTTTGGCCTTTTTTTTGGTTGGTATGAGTGGTTAAGGCCACTATCCCAATTAAGTCTTAATTTTTACTCAAAAAATAAAATCGGTGCTACTGGTAGCATCGATTTTTTTATTCGATGGTCAATTTCCCACCATGGTGTTGGTCGGTGTCGGCTTTCTAGGTCACGATTTCCAGCAAGTCACAATTTTAGCCACCAAACAAAAAAAGGGTTCTACCGGTAGCGACACTTTTTGAAACAGGCCACTAAATACAACCTACAAAAAATGAGAACTCTGGAGGGTTCTCTTCAAGTTGGTAACTTTGTTTATGTGGGATGTTTTGACATATTGGTTCTTGTAGTGTTACTTATTCATTTTGCAACAGAATACCTAAGACTTACATTTGCAATGCCTTGGATTTTGACTGCATCCCTCTATGTTTTACTTTTTACCCATCTTTTTCCTCTATTACGAAGCAAGCCAATTATTTTATAGTCAAGTTTCATATATATTATTTCTTCTAGTTTCATAATTAATTATGGCTTCCAAGAGCATTACATGAATACATGATCTACAATACATTGATATTTATCTTCTTATTGGCCTTCCCTCTCTATTATCTCACACCTTGTTTTTTCTTGCAAAGGGACTCTCTATCTCAACGTTGCCCTTCTTATTCATTAAATTGTTGCAAGAGGCTCTTTATAAAGGTGAAACAAGAGGAAGAAATCAATACTTCATACTGGAATAMGGATGAATATTTAAATAAATCAAATGAAGTAGTTTATAAGCTTTATTTCGTATGAAATAAGAGTGTCATTCAATGTTGTTGGGCATATGCTAGTAGGTATCCTTTTAGATGAACAATGGTAGATTCTTAAAATGATGGATGCTTCATCGTCTTTGATGACCCATATACTGAATGTTGTCCTTGACATGGGTAAAATTGAAGCTGGAAAATTATAACTCATGGGAGAACTAGTTAGCTCTTTAATAAGGCATTTCAAATATAATTTGGATTTAAAAGGAATTGAATTTCTTTTTTGAGGCAACAAAATAGTTCCTTTCTCATCATGATTTGATTGGTGATAAGCATCGTGTCCGCCAAGTCCTTGCAAATTATCTCTCAAATGATACAAACTTTACTCCTCATGATGGAAATATCAGACTTGGTTTCATATGCAATGGAACATATACTATTGATCCTACCTATTAGCACTGAGAATCACCCTACGACTCCAAGAGGATAAGCCCAATACCAATAAAGAAAAGTAAAATGGATTAAAATGGGTTGAGTAGGTGGATCAGGACAAGACTGCAAAGAAAATAAAAGATAATAGAGGTTGTTGCAGATCAGTTGGGACCGTTGGGCTATGGAGTCATAAGTATCGTGAATAATGAAGGCATTTAAAATTCCTATCAGACAAAGGATTTATGTGGTGATGAGGAGAAGGAAGACACATTGTGTCTGAATGATAAACCATGAAAGATGGGAAATATGACAACAGATCCTCCATCGCCTCAAGAATCCATAAATCAGAGAGATTACATCCAGATAAGAAGAAAAAAAGAAAATTTATGAGCGATGAACCATGAAAGATGGGAAAGATGACAGTAGATCCTCCACCGCCTCAGGAATCCATAAATTAGAGAGATTACATCCAGACAAGAAAAAAAGAACAATATGTAAACTAAGAAGACAGTCTGATAAAAACAACTCAAAGGAATATTCAATAACATGATATTTACAATCCAAGACCTCATGCTTACAAAATGAAAAATACAGAGCCCTTTTCCTAAAACCTCTTGGCTCTCTAGCCTCTAAACCTCCCTCTCTCTTTCATCTGATGCATTTTATAATCAAAACAATAGTTAACAACTTAGGAGTGTGAGTTGGCGCTCCTATCCTATGGTTCTTCATGTGTGTCTTTCTTCTGTCAGAAAGTAACTCGGGTCAGCATGGTTCTATCGGAGAAACTTCCCTCTGTGGTACCTTGGGATGACATATTTATGTCTCTATGGCCAGACCCTCAATGTTTCTATTTACGAAGGAAATCGATGTTTCAAACACCAGTCCCTGTGTCCATTAACTGATATCTCCTCGGGATCAAGACAAGGCCTGATAACTAGGGGGTGACCACTTGCTATGATTGGGTATGATGTTGAATGAACATGTGAATTCAGAGACGTCAGAAGAAGTTTGGAACCATACCTCTTTTGAGCCTGAAATGCACCACCTTCCACCACATCGCTCTCCCTAAAAGCCGCAATTTAGATTTCATCCCGCTCAAATATTTTAACATCCGAGCACATTATGGCCTCGAAATGGAGTGCGGTTGTTTTTCTGGTCATGATCTAAGATCTGGGAAGTCCCACTATTTTAGCGCCATTGCTAAATCTTTACTTTCCTTCCAAATTTAGAAACTCTTTAATTATGCTTGGAGGAGGCACCAATTTTGGTGCTAGGGAGCTTTAATGCTGAACAAGAATATTTCCCAGAGAATGACTTCTCGAAGCTGACGTGGTGACCTGACGTCACTGTGTTGATGTGTCACATAAAGGAGGGTGACACACATCACTTGCAAATAAGAGGATGATATTCCCAAAGGTTCCTGGACTTAGTGCCATGTGTCAGTGCCATATGGATAGGTGGTGAAAGAACTGAAACTCCATAGGAGAAACACTTCAGGAATTTGCAAACGAGGAGGGAGAAAAAACGCTAAAGCTCCGGAGTCTGGAACAGATCTGAGCCGCTATATTTGGGAGGACACTCAGCAGAGATCCATGCACTCTACGGGAATGTATTACATAGGAGACAAAGAGGAGAGGAGACAAAACTCTTGAAACCCGAAATGGAGAAAAAATCACGATCGTCCATTGGAGAAGGACACACGACAGAGATCTGCGTACTTGGTAGCAAGGGAACGGAGGAACCATTGACAAAGAGTTTTTAGAAGCGCTAGAGAGATACAAAGATGAAACCCTGGTCGTTGATGGCATAGACACGTGACAGAGATCTGTGCACTTTGGGAAAATCACTTCGGAGGAAATCGAGAGGAGATGTCCAAAAAATCTCGAAACCCGAAATCCAAAGTAAATCATGTCCCTCCATTGGAGGAGGACATGTGATGCTTGATATTTAATTCCAGGGATTTTTTCAGGCGCTAAACCTCACACAAATTTGTAATTCTGAATGCCCAGGGGCTGTTAATCTAAACTTCACAGGGGATCTCCATTGTTGAAAAATGAACTTGTCGGTTGTTTGTATTTTGAGCCTGAAATGGGATGCTCTTGAGTGTTGTGTTTGTGCTCATGGTTGTTTCTTGTGGAATAAAAAGGCTTGGACGACTTGTTGTGACCCTTGACAACCTCATGTGATAACATTGCCTCCACAGGGGATGGCATGCTCCATTTGAGCTGCCAAGAACAAGAAGTTCCAGTGCCTTAGCTGTTGGGTTGTGGAGTTGAGCTCAAATACATCTTGTTGAAGACATCAAGCTGACATGTACACTACTCAACTTAAAAATAAAATAGACACACATGCTCCAAAAGGAGATTATTTATTTACAATCCTAAACTAACCAATTTTTACAATGTGCTAGGTGAAAACAAACTTCCACCATAGCCACCCAAACTGTTTGGTAACATAATTCTTCTTTTCACTATAAATGATCCACAAAAGGTAAGGGAAGTATGATAGCAGAATGAAATCATGTTTTGGAACACTGACAATAGCCCCAAATGATGATAAGATGACTAATTTTGCAGGCTCCAATGCTTTTGGAAAACTCAACTCCATATATAACCCCACAGGGTCATAAAATTTATAAAAAGGCACATTAAACTAGTAATAAATTACCTCCTTTACTTCATTATTGCCCACTTGTTGTTCGGTGTTCTCAAAGTGTATGGATGGATAAATGATTGATGCAGGTTGGCTAATCCCAGGTGACATTTTCTCATTTACAAGTGTTGGAAAGGAGATAAGCTGCACATTTAGCTCTTCCTTTTCTCCTTCATGTCCCTCCCAAGGATCAGATTCATAATCATCATATATAAGAACCATGCTACGAGGTTCCAAAGAAGCCATGAATAAGCTCTTCTCTTTGTCATCTTCATTGGGATATTCATAAAAAATTGGTTGTTCTTGGTCAATATTTGAAATAACTCCTTCATCATAAGTTGGGATGCCAAAATCATCTGTTTCAAGAACGACAATACCCTCTGCATTTTATTGGTAAGATCATAAAAAAAAATCTTCCTTCAGTTCTAAAAAGCTAGGAAAAAATAGAGAGGAATCTTCCTTAGCTTTTTTAACTAGATTATCATCTATCCCAACTTCATAGTCAGGAGAAATATCTACCACGCAATACACTTTCTCTTCGACATTAGAGTATTCAAAAGAGACATGTTGATATTCATGAACATTTAAGACAACAGAAACATCTCATATGATGCCAAATGTTTATGTGCTATTGTTATCACAATGAATATCATTCAACACCTCTTGATCTTCATGGTAAATGTTTTCTTCAATAAATACTTCATCACAAACCTAGCTTTCATGACTAGAAGAATCTTTATGGAGCAATGAAAACTCATCACAACAATTTTCATAAAGATACTTAGCTAAAAAATGCTCTTTACAAAATGAATTGAAAGCTGCATGAAAACCTGTCAAAGAGGTGATGCTTGCAATGGGAAGAGATTGACACCAATCACGAGAAATCCCTTCTAATGAATACTTGAAAATATTTATCTGAACATATTCAAGGACGATATGAAGTTGATGAATAAAATCATGATAATCTAGGAAGTGTTCAGCTGGTTCATCCCACTCTTCTCCTTGAAATTTAGGAAGGCTACTTTCCCATTCATCTCTACTAGGAACTGGATTAGAGAAGCCAACTATCTTTGAAAAATCATAGAAAGGATACCTCTGAGATAAAATATTGTCCATTTAAAACAAGTGGAGTCACCAATATATTTTTGAACAATGGAGTCGCCATATTGAAAGATGAGAAGTCAAAACAATGTGTCCAGCTTCAGTTCACCATCTAAAAATGGATCTTTTCGTTGTCGTTCTCCCAAAGAAGATATCTTCACTTTCGTCCCCAACAATGATGCCATGAATGTTAGCACTGAGAATCACCCTCCGACTGGAAGAGGATAAGCTTATTACCCATAAAAAATAATTAAATGGATTAAAATGGTTTGAGTAGGTGGATCAAGACAAGACTGAAAAGAAAAGAAAAGATAACAGAGGTCATTGCAGATCAATTGGGACCATTGGGCTATGGAATCATAAGTATCGTGAATAATGAAGGCATTTAAACTGCCTATCAGACAAAGGATTTATGTGGTGATGAGGAGAAGGAAGACATAATGTGTCTGAATGATAAGCCATGAAAGATGGGCAAGATGACAACATATCCTCCATCGCCTCAGGAATCCATAAATCAAAGAGATTACATCAAGACAAGAAGAAAAACAAAAAATGCTTGAGCAATAAACCATGAAAGATGGGAAAGATGAAAACAAATCCTCCACCGCCTCAGGAATCCATAAATTAGAGAGATTACATCCAGACAAGAAAAAAATAACAATATGTAAGCTAAGAAGACGGTATGATAAAAACAACTCAAAGGAATCTTCAATAACATGATATTTAMATTCCAATCCCTCGGTCTTACAAACTGAAAAATATAGAGCCCTTCTCCTAAAACTCTCTCARCTCTCTAGCCTCTGAACCCCCTTCTCTCTTTCATCTAATGCATTTGATAATCAAAACAATAGTCAACAACTTAGGAGTGTGAGCTGGCACTCCTATCCTGGGGTTCTTCACGTGTGTATTTCTTCTGTCATAAGGAAATTTGGGTCAGCATGGGTTTGCAAGAGCAACTGCCCTCTATGGTACCTTGGGATGACATCTTTATGTCTCTACGACCACACCCTCCATGTTTATATTTATGGAGGCAGTTGATGTTTCAGCCACCAGTCCCTGTGTCCATTAACTGATATATCCTTGGGATCGAGACAAGGCCTCATAACTAGGGGGTGAACACTTGCTGCGAGTGGGTATGATGTTGAATGAGCACATGAGTTCAGAGTTTTTGAAAGAAGTTTGGAACCATACCTCTTTTGAGATCAAAATGCACCACCTTCCGCCACGTTTCTCTCCCAAAAAATTGCAGTTTAGATTTCATCTCGCTCAAAGGTTTTAACGTCTGAGCACGTTATGGCCCTGAAATGGAGTGCGGCCATTGGTCTGGTCACGATCTGAGATCTAGGCAGTCCTGCTATTTTATTTCCACCGCTAAAGTTTTACCTGCCCGCCAAATTTAGAAAATCTTTAATTATTCTTGGAGGAGGCACCAATTTTTGTGCTAGGGAGCTTTGATGCTAAACAAGAATATTTCCCAGAGAACTACTTCCCGAAGCTGACGTGGTGACCTGACGTCACTGTGCTGATGTGTCACAGAAAGGAGGGTGATATGCATCACTTGGAAACAAGTGATGATATGCCCAAAGGTGCATGGACTAAGTTCCACGTGTTAGCACCAAATGGAYGGGTGGCGAAAGAATTGAAACTCTGCAGCAAAAACACTTTGAGAATTTGCAAACAAGGAGGGAGCGAAAACGTCAAAGGTACAGAGTCTGGAGAAGATCTGAGCCACTAGATCTTGGAGGACATGCARCAGAGATCCATGCACTCTACGGGAATGTATTTTGGAGCAAACCAAGAGGAGAGTTGMCAAAACTCCCAAACCCCGAAATGGAGAAACAAATCATGACCATTTGTTGGAGAAGGACACACGACAAAGATTTGTGTACTTGGGAGCAAGGGAATGAAGGAACCATTGACCGAGATTTTTCCAGAGCGTCAGGTAAATACGAAGCTAAAACCCTGGCTGTTGATGGAATAGACATGTAGCAGAGATCTGTGCACTTCGGGAAAAGCACTTCAGAGGAAATCGAGAGGAGAAGTCCAAAAACTCTCGAAACCCTAAATCTGAAGTAAATCATGTCCGTCCGTTGGAGGAGGAAACATGGCACTTGATATTTAATTCTGGGGCTTTTGTTTGGCACTAAACCTCATGCAAATTTATAATTCTGAATGCCCGGGGGGCGCTAATATTAACTTCACAGGGGATCTTCGTCGTTGAAAAATGAACCTGTCGACTGTTTCTATTTTGAGCCCGAAATGGGCTGCTCTTAAGTGTTACATTTGTGCTCATAGTTGTTTCTTATAAAAGAAAAAGGCTTGGATGAGTTGTTGTGACCCTTGACAACCTCATGTGATAACACTACCTTTTTATAACAATTGGAACCTGCCTCATTGAATGGGGTATATAGCTACAAGTTTTACTCTGGGGGATGGAAACAAAAAGAGAGCATAAATCAATCAATATTTGCTGGTTTAACTTTATATGTTGAGGGTGGTAGAATAGGCCTCAGAATTTATTTTTCTAAAAGGATTGTGGAACTATCTGAAGGTACTGTTGGAGTGAAATATGAGGTTGGTAAGGGAAGGCACCCAATGTGAACAAATCCATTGGGACTACCATTTGACATGGTTTCAAGAGTGACAAATTTTTTGTCAATTTTGAAAATATTGATAACATGAAATCATATAACTATATATACCTTATTTGTATGGGGACATGAAAAATATCAAGTGTGGGGGAGATGTCCAGCCTATAATTTGATGCCATTTGCATTGATAACAAACCCCTTTTGACTTAAAAGCCCACTATTTTCATCGTAATTATCACTCTTTTTGTTATAAAGTTCATTCAAAGGATCATAAGGTAATTACATTGGATTATTAATGTTTTTCCATCACTTTTGATGAAATAGAAGGATTAAAGTTTTGTTTTGTTACTAATGATGGTTGATCAACTTTAGGTCCTATAACCCACATGGAGGTCTGGTAACATACATCACCATTTGTCATACTTCCAAAATTAAAGAAGGGAATATAAGACAAGGTTTTTGTCACTAGGACCCTTGGCATGCTCTCATGTTGATTATCTCACACCTAGGGTCACATGTGTGGACCCCCAACTTGTGAATAACCTTTTAGCTAAAATAAGCAGTAGTTTCTAGGAAGTTAACTCTTTCCACGAATTTCAAGGTAATGAAGCCAAATACAAAAAATCCAAGACATGGGTTTTGTGCTGAAGGGTCAAAATTGAGTAAATCACGAGTTGATTTCCAAAATGAAATACGGTTTGGGAGATATGAACGATTTTATAATCTGTGTTTGCCTAGATTTTCTGTTATGGTCGATTTTCCAAAATTATGAAAGACAATTTTGAGTTTGGGGAATTTGTTTCATTAATTTTATGTATAAATTAATCTCCATAGAGTAGGCGGAATATAGTATATTAGGCATTTATATTACTAGAGATCATACTTTGAGACTGATGTTTCTTGTATCAATTTGTACCATCGAGATTTCTTAATAGAAATGTTGGTGTTTGAAGTTCAATTCGTGGTTCCATTCGATCTAGTTCTGTAGTATTTTAGCAATGTGACGCCAATTGGGAGGGCCCACCAATCTAGCTATTGTTTCCCTATACAATTAGCATATATTTGTGAGTGTGTTTTATGTATTTTTTTTAGCTCTGTTTTCCTTTGTTTCATGTAATTAATTTTGTGGATTTTTATAATATGATAATGTTTAGTGTGTCAAGCTTGTCAATAGATTTCATTTCAGTTGGAATCGTGCATATCAACATAGCCCTGTAACCATTTCATGTTCACCATTTGAATATAGCATAATCATATCTTTGTTCTCATATAATTTCATTTTGCAAACACCATATTTGTTTCTGAGTTTGATTGAGTAATAACCCAAGTATAGATTGAACAATTACATTCCACTTTTACTCATAATTGCATTATCTTTCCACTCATAATTTGGAATAACTTTGTTAATTTTGAAACATAGGGTTGTATCATTTAGGATTTGAGATTTAGTATTTATAGAGTTTGAGTTTGCGAATGCAAGTTTGATTTGCAAATGTGTGTATGGATCGATCCTTATTTCTTCCATTCCTTTTCTTCATTCCTTTAGTTTATTAATTGAATTGCTTTCGTTACATGTAGCATATATCTCACAAGAGTTTAAATGATAAAATTTATTTAATTTCATTGTAATGAACGCTGGGAAAAGCTCAATGCAATATTTACAACTTGATCTTGTAAAAATATTTATTGTTGACTCAGTGAATTCCTCTTACAATTGGCAACGTGTGAATAAATTGATTTCCCAGAAATCCTTTATATGTTCATTTTGTTTTTTCAATTACAATAATAGTGTCACTTGCAGGTGGGAACAATATTTTCTCTGAGAATTGCTTACATGAACACTCAAGAATTACTTGGATTTACAACGACATGGGGAAGCTCAGTGCATTCAAGCAATAGTCGTGGTATCTGAAGGAATCAGAGGCATACCATGAGGAGATTTGACAATTCATGAGAACTTTGACTGAGTGGGGCTTCGCATGAATATAAACTAAAATTCACGTTGAATTGGATGGATTATTTTTTGAAGAGAATAGTATCTCAAGATCTATATTCTCTTGCAAAAGAGTGGAAATCTAGGAAAGAAGAGCTCCTAGATGAGAACTGTGTGTCAAATGTGTGTCATATCAACTTTCATGGACGTATACATTGAACGATGTCCACTCATGCATAAAGGTATCTGAACTTTCAAAGGCTTTCAAAGATTTTCAGTGGATTTTCCATAAAAAGAGAGGTTCTTTATTGTGAACAAAGTTACTAAATTAAGGAGAACTGTGACCTCAAAACGAGAACTCTAGCCCAAAAAACTCATATTTTTGGGTCAAAAATACCAAAATCATCCCCCATTTCAAAAAGTGGTGCTAATGGTAGCACCCCCTTTTTTTTTGGTGTCTAAAACTGTGACTTTGTTGAAATCGTGGCCTTGACAACCGACACTGACTGACACCATTGTGGGAAATTGGCCATCGAAATGAAAACCAATGTTGCTAGTAGCACCGATTTTATAATTCAAGTAAAAATTAAGACTTGATTGGGACCGTAGCCTTGACTACTGGTACCATCTAAAACAAAGCTAAAATCACCTCCTATATTGGAAATCTTAAAATTTGTTTATTAATTAAATATTTATTTCTTTTATAATTTACATTAAAAATTGAAAAAAAAATAAAAATTCATAAATAATTTTAAATGAAAAAGAACACATTGAAAAAAAAACTGCATCGAGTAAATTCTAATTGAAAATTAAAACAAAACAGAGCATAAAACTTCCAAAAAAACACACTTTAAAAGAAAAAAAGACAGAAAAATTAAAAAAACACATAAACTTTGAAAATAAAATGATTTAAAAAAAACTCATTAGAAAAAAAAAAAGTTTAAGATTTTATTAAAAAAAAAATTACAAAATTTAAGGAAAAACACAAAGTTCAAAAACAAATTAAACAAAAACTCAAAAACAAAAACTTGAACAAATAAAAAAAATAAAAAATAATAAAAAACTAAATAAAAGTTTAACTTAAATAATGAAACCTAAAAAAAAATAACAAAATAAAAAGCCACACATAAAAAAATTTAATTTTAAAATTTGAAATGAAAAGGGGGGGTGGGGAAGGGGGAGGGCAATGTTGGACATCACCCTCACCCTTCACTACCTCCATGATTCTACTCTCGATGTTGCCTGAAAAGGGGGAGGGACATGCTTGACATTTCCCCTCGATGTCATCATCGCCCTTCCCCCCTTTGCATTGGTTTTAACAAATGAAAATGAGGGAGGGGTGATGTCGGGCATCGCTTACCCCCTTCCCCACCCTTGTGACCCCACTATAGACCCTTATTCACTACAGATTCCACTTGATCTTTTCCAAGGTAGATTCCACAGTGTTATGGACAGTAGTGTGTTCTATTCCTTTTATGTTGAGCATTGTATTGCAAATCCATCAACAACATCAACTTCTATTAAGGTGTCTTCAAAGCCAACATATTCAATTGCCTCCCTAATTGATTCCTCCTATAGACATGTAGGAGATGGTTTTAGCACAAAGAAAAGAATGGCACAGATAAACACATAAACAACTCCAATTAATTGGCACGTAAAAGTTAACGCTAGAAAGCCACCTCTGAATTCAAATCCAAGGAAATCATCATGGTATGAAGCATGCTAATATGTCATTCCATCTAATTTCATATTTAATTTGTTTTAAGAAAAAGAATAATGGGTTTCTTCTTTAAACCTTTCATTTTTTTGAGTTTTTTATTGGCCAAACAGATCTTGGTGAAATTTCCATTTTCTGTTGTTTAAATTGCATTTTTGAATGCATAAATGGATTCAACACCCTCGAAATTTCTCAAAGCACTTAAATTATAGAGACTCAATCACTCAAATATGGAGTTCCAACAATTTTTTCCCAAATTTCAATAAAAATCAAATATGAAGTTCCAACAATTTTTATCTGAATAGCAATAAAAATTGATAAAAATATATGCCACAAAACTCCATAAAATGGAACTATCCAAAATTAAATAATTCCCATAAAAATTGATCAGAAAATATGCCAAATCTAACTACCCAAAATTGAATAAATCCCAAGCTGATCGAACTAAGTAAAATTGAATAAATCCCAAGCTGATGGAACTACATAAAATTGAATAAATCCCAATCTGATTTGTGAACATGAAGAAATCAAAATTAACGACTTGCATGGATATCAAACATTTCTTTGTGGCATAAAATAAGTAATAAGGACTATAGAATGATTTCATGCCTTACCGATGAAAGTTGCGCACATAAGTAAAATTTTTAACGGAAGATCCGAACAAGTAGAAGCAATACATTTCATGTATAAGTGGAACATCCAAAGATTTATTTATACATTTCATGTATAAGTGGAAATTACTAGTTGCATAGATGATGTAAGTAGCAATATCTTAACAATCTCCCATTTAGTTAGTCATAATTACTATGTTGCATCCCCACCATGCACTTAGGCCAAGCAAATTTCTTGACTTAAAAACTTGACTCATTTTTGTGAGTCTTAATCTTGAGCATAATTACTTCATTGGATTGGGCCACCTCTATGATGTAGTGGAATTTTAGGCTGTTAAATGGATGAAATTCAAAATACTAAATGTTCAACCTCTTGTTGCTTCTTAATCTCTCAACTTACCATTGTTCAAACAATGTAAAATGTATGCACTAGTGGACTTTCCACTACTCACATATCCTACTTAGTCAACATCAACAAACCCATGCATCCTAAGCTTCTTTGTTTTATCTCCATGATATAAAATAACATTGTCACTAGTGTCATGCAAGTACCTAAAGATCCTCTTGACAACTTTGATCTATGTTTGGATTTTCCATGTACCTACTTACAACTCTTAGTGCATGTGCATATGTAAGAAGGACATTTTGCTTTTATGATGTTTTTGTAATTTTTTAATATAAAATGTTTTTATGTTGTTTATCCGATGACTAATCAAATTCTCTTTGATGATGCAGACGTGGGACATTATCGTCCTCCTGGTTCATTCCCCATTCAGAGGCAAGGGGAGAGAGTTGATGTAGTAGGAGTAGTTGTTGCCAACTACGAGATCCTAGAGTAGAATCTAGAGGGGCTCACGATGAACATCTCAGATGCCCCCATCGATGCTATCCCTAGGCATTATCAGTGCCATACAGTGGACATGTCTACTTCCATCAGTGGATTGCTCCGTAGAGTAGCACGGGTAGTCGCATGTTATAGTGAGCAGCATCCTTGATGCTCTATTTTATATGAAGCCATGTGCTTCACATTTTTGATATTTTGGTCTTTGGACAAAAACACTTTTTGTAAAATTTTTATCGTTATATATATATATGAGGCTTCTACCAACTTACTTATTGTATATACAAAGTGTAATTAGATTTTATAAATTTCTCAAATGTCTATCTAACACATAATTAGCCAAAGTATATGTTAATGTGTTTAGACATATAGGAATGTGTTGATATTCAATGTAATCAAAATGACGTTCCAAGAGGCAAATTCGTAAATATACCCTTAATAACGTAGGACATTGAATGGAGTAAACATTACTCAACTGTAGTACTACTAACTGTGAATCGATTCGTATAATAATATGATGGATTCCAAGTGAAATAACGTCGGTCAATAATTCGATGACTGTACTGTATTCCGCAATATTGTTAGTTGCACGACCAAGGCAAACACCATGTAGACTAATCAATTCATCTGTAGGTGCATAGATTTCCTAAGCAACATATGCTAAATTATGAGTACCACGACTAGCGCCATCAGCGAAGCCAATGTAGGGTAGCGAAGACACTGACATCTGGAAACCAAGCACAACGCAAGGTAAGTAGCTAAAGGTCAAAACCAAACAACGAAAAATCACACAAGAGTATGATACACTAAAAGTATAAGAACTCATGCAAAAATGACTTAAGCATAGTAATTTTTTAAGTAAATCCCATTTATGGGTTCACTCAAAGGGATTCCATCATAATCAACTAGCTCATAAGCTCCCTTATCCAACACACATTTGACAATGTAAGGACCTCGCCACATGGCCTTGAATTTACCAGCCCCTAGCAAATCACAATCCTGCTCGTAAAGGAGAACTAGATCACCTTCAAAAAAAGCACGTGGCTTGACATGTTTGTCATATTGGGCTTTAACACATTTCTTCTGAGTTTCAATAACTAAGGCGGCATCGCGACGGGTTTCATCTAGTTGCATCAAATAAAAAATATGCTCTTCTTCGACAGAGGTATTGGGGAGAAGTTCTGCGGCCAATTTCAACGATGGTATTTCACTTTCAATCGACAAGATAGCCTGGATACCATAAACTAGTTGGAAAGGTGTAAATCTCATGGCAGACTTAATGAATGTCCGATAGGCCCATAATGTTGAGAACAACATCGTGTGCCAACTTGTCTTATGAATTCCTATCATCCATCGAAGCATAGTAATGAGAAATTTGTTGATTTCTTCAACCTGGCCATTGGTCTGTGGATAATAGGGGGTTGATTTTTCATGGCGAAGACCCAACTTTTCAGTAAGTTCAGACATCATAAAATTTCAAAAATGACTATTGTGATTAGTAACAATAGCCCGAGGAACACCAAACCAAGTAATGATATGATTGAATATGAACAATGCTGCAGTTTTCTCAGTGTTATCAAATGTAGGCATCGCCTCGACCCATTTAGTGAAATAATCCACAGATACAATGATGTATCCATGCCTCCCAGCCAAGTGAGGGTTACATGTCATGAAGTTAATGCCCCATTTTCCGAATGGACCAACAGAAACTACATGATGTAAGGGAGCAAGATGAGATCTTATCTTGTTATTATAAGTTTGGCAAGCATGGCATTTCTTAACAACACTAATGCAGTCCTTAAACAAAGAAGGCCAGAAACAACCTGCTCCTAAGATCTTTTGGGCAATGGCATACCCAGACATATGACCGCCACATGCTCTGGAGTGACAATCATTCAAATCTTTCTCAGCTTCATCGTAAGTGAGACATTGTCGAAAAATGGAGTCAATACCGCGACGATTGTTATAGCAAGATTTGCCTCACCATTGCTATCTTGCACAGAGGACCTTTTTCCATTTCCCTATGCAGACTTTTCATCCCTTTTTTTATGAATCCAGAGATAAAATATACATTTTTCCACATATACGCTCCCTAACTGTTATGCAATATGCGTATACGCTTGCTTCTCCATTACAACTCGTGTATATCGGGATTTGTGCCAGAAAATATAAAATGAGGCCGAGTTTCCATGTCATGAAAAAAGATCTCTAATCCTTGGCCTTCCATATACTGGGAACGTTCTGACTCAACCCTTCAGTTGCATTCTAGAGGCTATAAGAGCACAATTTTGAACTATGGAAAAGGAGGAGAAAGCATTCAACTTTGAGAGAAAATTTATTCTGAAGAAATTACTTCATATTGAGTCTGCATCCCTTTGTCCCTCAAGTCTGAACACAGTGTTTAGCCCACAAGCTCTTCCCTTATTATTGAGAAGACCTCTTTTCCTCTTTCTCATGAGCTTGCCTTTGGTGGAGGATTGAAGTGGTGGGGACCAAGTTGGAAGGAACTTGGTTTCCTAGTTTCGAACCATGCCAACACAAAAGTATGTAATGTTGACACTTATCTTGATCAATTATTAATAGAAATACTCCTTTCCCGTCCTATTGGTATCTTGCAAATATATGATTATTATCCATGGGCGTGTTCATAATGTTTATTAATGGATTATGCTATCTGATGTGCTAACCCATTTCATATCATCACTATATACTTTCTTTGCTTGTTTGTTGAGAACTTCTCACAGGTATAAAGCTTTGGGTCAAAGTGCTCAATGGTGGAACATCATCAAACGGTGGATCGAGGGAGGCCTCTTTCTTATATTGCACATTAGCTTATATAGCATATGTTGGAATTGAGTTGATTTCTACAGTCATACCTGTTTGTTGTGGTTTACCCTTGGCCATAGAGAGTTTTTCCCCTTGTAATAGAAATGGCGACTCCACTGAGGAGAGATATTCCTTCTAAGGGTTGAAGTACTTTTTCGTCTTACATTGCTCGTTTTCCTTTGTGTTTCTTGTCGTATCACTACTCGACAGATCCTGTTCACTCTGAGTCTGAGTTTTCATCCTTTTACCCTTGCCTGGCCTTGTTTTAAAGCATATACACCCCGTTTTCCTTGACAGTCGCGTATACACGCTTTCTGTCTCACTGCAAGAGGTGTATATACGCTCTGTTCTCCTGAAAAATCGCATATACCACTTCCCCTTTCTTGTTTGCTTGGTTGAGTGACTGTTGGGTAGGATTTAAAGATTGTTGAGCCTTCTTAGGTCTCTGTAGTGCCTATTGAGATTATCTAGGATGACAGGAAACTTGTTTGGAGTTGAATTTTTGGGCATAGTTTTTCTCTTTGTTTTCTATTTTTAAATCGTCCTTGGTTT